>PVIC010053876.1:0-11716 GCA_004025085.1 Thryonomys swinderianus
ACTATTGTATAAATGAGACAAACTTATCATTCTTTAAGGCAGAGTAATACTCCATCTTTATAGAAAAACCGCATCTTCTTTATCCAGTCTCCAGTTGATGGGCATTTGGGTTGTTTCCAAGATTGAGCTATCACAAACTGAGCTGCTAGCAACATGGGTGCACATATGTCATTTTGATATGATTCTTCTAATTCTTTTGTGTATATTCCTAGCAGGGCAACAGCAGGGTCAAACGGGATCTCTAAAAGAAGGCTTACTCTTAAAGGAGGCTGTTCTTTTTTTTTTTTTTTTTTTTTTGATTCAGGGTCTCGCTTTGTAGTTCAGGCTGGCCCTGAGCTCACTATGTAGCCCAGGCAAGCCTCGAACTCAGCAATCTTCCTGTCTCTGCCTCCCGAGTGCTGGGATTACAGGCGTGAGCCACTATGCCCAGCACTGTGGTATGTGGTATTGATTGCTGGTGGGCGTGAGTCACCATGCCCAGCATTGTTGTATGTGGTTACCAGGATTGAACTCAGGACCTTGCACTTGTGAGGCAGGCTCCGGAACCTCTGAGCTAAATCTCTGACCCAAGGAGGCTGTTCTTCACGGATACAGGAAGAACCTGGAGTTGATCATTACAGCAGAAAAATACCTGCTAATATTTAACACCCCTGCCACCTCTGGACATCTTTTACCATAGGCTTAGAACTTGTTACAGACCATTCCTGTTCTTCCTTGGAGCATGTCATTATGGACTGAACAGACCATAATAAAACCTCATTTCCTTAAATAAAATAAACCTCATCTCTTTAAAGTTGTGTGTGTTGGATTTTATGCTCCAGTGACAAGAAAGCTGACCAATGCAGAAAATTATTACCTGAGAAGTAAGATCATGGCTACGTGGTTCAGAAACATTTGAAACTGATTTGGAGAGGAATTTGGAAAGTTTTAGAGATGCAGATTAGAGAATCCCTAAAAACCTCTGAGCAGTGCATAGTGCACAATACTGGTTAGATTTCAGAAGATCAGAATGCTGATAGGAATATGGATAAGAAAATCTAGGCTCATGAGATTTCAGATGAGAATGAAGACTCCACTGGAAGCTGAATTAGAGACCAGGCATGTTTCATTTTGATAAAGAATTTGTCTACATGTTGGCCATGTTCCAAGACTTCATGTGAATTTAAAGATGGTAAATAACTAAACATGTAGAGAAATTTTAAGACAGCCCACTGTTCAAGTTGTTCCAGGAGTACTGATGCTTGTGTTTAGCCAGACTTACAGTGAAAATCAGGAGCAAAGAGCAGACTTTGATGTCAAGTACATATTGCTTGTTTTTTCAGGCATATAGAATGCAAGAGTTGTCAGGTCATGGGGTTTTCCTTCAAATTTCAGAAGTCCTGGGAGGCCTGGCAGCATACCACTGAATGGGCAATACAAAAGGAAAAGGAGCAATAGAGATCCAGTGTGGAGATGCCAGACACTACAAAGGAAAGGCCCATGCAGTAGAGCTAGCACAACAGAGAAGCCATGTGGGCAGCAACCAGTAAGGCTGTAGATGTAATCCTACCGTGGGCCTGCTTATCCCCTCTGGGGACTACATTTCACCACAACTTGTGCTCAGTGCTGGACACAGAGTTAGCCTGTTTAATGTTGGCTCTGTTGGTTTTCAGTCTTGCTTTTGTTGAGTTCTTTCTATTCTTCCATTTTTCCCTTTTGGAATGGAGATATTTACCTTATGCCTTTGTGTGTTGCCAGTATTTAACTTTCTTTTTGAATTTTCCAGGGGCTCATAACTAAGAATTTTCCTTGAGTTTTAGAGGAGACTTTGGATTTAGACTTCTGAGTAATACTGGAACTGTTAAGACATTGATGACTCTTCAAGATGGACTAAATACCTTTTACATACTGAGATAAACATAAATTTGGGGGGGCAAGGGGTGATATTTCATGATTAGATGTAAAATATCTTCCAAAAGTCTAATATTTGGAAGTAGAGTATGTGTCACAAGGGGTATGAGCTAGAAAAGTGTATTTTTTTTCCTCTTTTTAGACAGGGTCTCACTTTGTAGTTCAGGCTGGCCCTGAGCTCACTATGCAGCCCAGGCAAACCTTGAACTCAGCAATTCTCCTATCTCTGCCTCCCAAGTGCTGGGATTACAGGCATGAGCCACCATGTCCAGGACTGTGGTATGTGGCACTGATTGCTGGTGGGCGTGAGTCATCACACCTAGTATTGTTGTATGTGGTTACTGTGGATGAAACCAGAGATTTTGTACTTGCTAGGCAGCTGCCAGAACCACTGAACTAAGTCTCTGGCCTGAAAAATATATTCTTGCCCCCAGGCCTGCCCTTCTTTTTCTCTGTTTCCTTGCTGCTGTGATATGAACACCTTTATTCTGCTAGGCTTCTCTATCATAATTCTGCCTTGGAACCAACCAAAGCTAGATTGAACCCACCAAAACTGTCATGTTATGGGTACTGGATATTGTGTCCCAGTGACAGAAAAGCTGACTAATATCCCATGACAATAGTTTTCTATCTGATATGGGAGATAAATTTGGTAAGCTTTAGTAATTAACCTCATCCAGAGTTGCTGTTATAGATGTAATAGCATAGTTAAGTTTTCAGTAATGTACTGCAATGTTTTTTTTTTTTTTCCTTTTTGAGACAGGGTCTCACTTTGTAGTTCAGGCTGGCCCTGAGCTCACTATGTAGTCCAGGCAAGCCTCGAACTCAGCAATCCTCCTGCCTCTGCCTCCCGAGTGCTGGGATTGCAAGCGTGAGCCACCATGCCCGTCACTGTGGTATGAGCAATAGATTGTTGGTGGGTGTGAGTCTCCACGCCCAACATTGTATGTGGGTACCAGGGATGGAACTCAGGACCTTGCACTTGTGAGGCAGGTGCTGGAACCACTGAGCTAACCCTCTGGCCCCATATTCCCCTTTTAAGGCTTCAACTCTTCCCTGCAGGATGCTTAGCTGAAGAGGTATGGAGGGTAGCTCCTCGGTACTGCTAAGTTTGTGGTGCCGTGATAAGTTGGGTCTTGGTACTCAGCCTATTTGCCTTTAACTACTGTAAATGAAGGATTCAAAGCTCCCACGGAAGCTTTTTGAGTTCATGCATTGTTCTTAACTACACATTCATTGCTTTTAATTGGTTTTCCCTTGTTTTTACTCCAGGGAAACACACAAAAGAATGTCAACTTGGCTCAGATGAAAGGTTTTATTCGCTTCTCTAAACCAACCCTGTTCTGTCCCCATCTCATTAAATATTATTAGTATCTGCTTAGCTGCTCAAGCCAAAATCTAAGGTTCCTTGGCTTCCTTCATGCTGCATATTCAACTTTTTAGTTAGTCCTGTGACTCCACTTATGTCTGAAATGTGCTCCTGTCCACTCACTTCTCTGCCTCAATTGCTATAAACTGTGGATGCCAGTACCATCTGTTGTCAGTCTCCTAATTGGTCCTCTAGACACTCTCCTATCTATTCTCCCGCAGAACTTTGAACAGAGTCATATTTATCTGGTGTTTTTAAGTTCTGCAATGCTTTTTTAAAAATTGAATTCTTTATTGGTACATTTTATAGACAGCTCACAATTACACTGGGGAATTTGTACCGGTATATGACATGAGTTAATTCCCATTTTTACCCATTCTGCAATGCTTTTTAATGGGTGTTAGAATAAGAATCCAACCTTTTCACCTTGTTAAATAGCTACACATTCTCTCATCCCTGCTTATCTCTCCCCTTTCCTATCTACTGCTCTCTCTAGCTCACTATTCTAGTGACTTTGTGAAGCTTTGGATATACCAGGTTCTTCCCACATTTGATTTTTGCCCCATCTGGCTCTTCTTCTTGGAATGTCCTTTCTTTCAGATCTTTAATAGGTGGCTTCTTATTATTCAGATTTCAGCAGGAATGTCCCCTCCTTAGACACCTAGGTATAGCACTTTTCACAATAACTCTTTTAAAAATTGTTAGTTAATTATTATTTTCTGCTTATTTCCCTCACCTATTAGAATATGATCAAGGAGGAGGGGGGAGTGGGTAGGGATATGGGTAAAAATGAGAATTAACTTGTGGCATTTACTGGTACAAATTTCCCAATGTTATATGTGATTTTGAGATGTATATAAATTGTACCAATAAAGAATTCAATTAAAAAAAAAGAATATGATCAAGTCTTATTTGTTAAGGTTTTCCAAATCTGGAAAGTAGCATACAGTAATCTCAATATATGATTTCTCAATAAATATCTGTCAAGTGAATGAACACATGAATAAATGTATGAATGAATGAATTAATGAAATCTTTATCAGCGAGGGAATTGTTTGGGTTAATATAATGTCACTGAAACAAAGCCAAAGAATAAATGAATAATTAACTAAATTATTGGGTGAAACAGAGAAGTGAGAAATATGAATAGACATATGATGTTCAATTCAATTTGTTCTCTGAGGTATGTAAGTTATTTTTGAAAAAAAGAAAATCCAAAATAATCATATAAGAAATGAATGACCAGAGACTGAATTTTCAAATGGAAATGCTGAGGTTTTATAACACTCCTCTATTGAGGAAGCCAAAATATTATCTGCAATAACTAATCTAGAAACTCAGCCTCAAATGTATAGAAAATCAGACCAGGAAGCCAAACAGTAACTTCTCTAGCAGTTGGCCCTAGAAGGCCAGGACTTTTACAATAAACAGGTTTCCTAATTTTTACCTCCTTTCCAACTTAGAGTCCACTAGACAATGCCAAATATGTACCTTATCCAGAGACATAGGATGAGGCCTGGCTATGGGTTTTCATGCCAAACAGCCTTCAGTGTGCTTCAGGGTAGACCAGAAGCCTCCTCATTCTTCCACTATACAGATCCTCTACTCCTCTGCCTATGTATAAATCTGCCAAACACATATGGTGGTGGTCAACTCCCTCACTGGCAAGCTCTTAATAAATACCTTTTGTTTGTTCTTATTTTGATGGTCTTAATTTATTTTCACAACTGCACCAACATACCTAATACCTACATAATTCAGGATAATGAAAGCATTCAGCAAGAATTTTCCAGATAATCATGTTGCATGGATCAGACCTCTTAAGTTTGAGATGGACTTTTACATTTAAATGTTGTACATAAAGCACCGTGTAATGCCAGAACAGTCTAATGAGGTTGCATTGTACTGTGTGATATATATCCCCGGGAGTGTTGACTTGATAGATCATTATGCAGTCACATTGCCTTCTCTCTCTACAAAAGAACAGGAAAAAAGGGGGAAAGATGTAGAGTTTGAAAATAGCATAAAGTTTCTTTTCTGTATGAAATGTCTACCAAATTAAATATATATAATTATGTATGGTTATTTATCTTTAATGGATGTTTCAGAAACAGAATTATAAGGAAAACTACCTTACTGTTGTGGTTTCCTTTTTGGGTACTGTGAGCAAGAAAGAAATTGCTTTATTCAAACCATTAATGAAATGTCACTGTCAATCCACCTTTAAGTGCATCATGTGCTTTTGATCCTTTGTGTTAAAAATAAAGAAATAAAGAAGAGAATATTTCCAGATACCATCTTGTTCCTGTAAAAACAAGCTGTTCTAACCCTAAGGTTTATAGTGATTTCTTCCTTATTTATAAGTTTCACCATAAAAAATCAGATCACTGAATTCAAGTGTATAAAAGATTATTATGATGGAGGATTTTTTCTTGTAAATCATCATTTCCATTAACACTCAGTAATTTTTTCGATGATTTTGTGAAATGCATTTTTCCTTCCTTCTTGTTATTTTTTTTGAAGGAGAATGACCTTCTAATATAATTTTTTTGCTGTCATCCTAAATTTCCTTACTTATGTCCACACAAATGTATGCCTGATCTCAGACTTTGAAAACAAATACCTCTAAGGAAGAAAAAGTCCTCATCTTCAGGAATGGTCTGAAAATTCATCACCTGGAGGAATTTGTGGTGTGCTTAATAAAAATTGCTCCAGGTTTCAAGTATCAACATATGCCTGGCTAAACTGAGACGTGCTGGGGTTGTATTTTTCTGCCCATAATACTGGAGATGTAGTGTTTCTCCTGGATTTCTCAATGTGGGAGCAGCCTCACCCCAGCCTTTTTCCTTCATCCTCGGCTCCTTCAGAAACTGACAAATCTACCTAAACTCAGAGCTAGTGTTTTTATCAAAGCAATTATATTGCGGGGGTAAAGAGATCACCTGCCACATATAGGCCATCAATTCAAAATTCTGAGCACCTTTTAAATGCTGTTGTGTTATTTATGTTGCTAAGGCAAAATACCCAACTCTCAAAGTTAAAAGGGAAGGGGTTTACTTGGTTTACAGTTTGTAGAATTTTTAGTCTTTAATTGGCCGGTTCCAAGAAAGGAATGGCAAATGAACATTACAGAGGAGAAACAACGTGGTGTATACAAGGTAGTAAAGGTAACAAGAGACCTTAATAGTGTCTTTCTGCCTTTTTTATCTCATCCAGACTATGGCGATCAGGGTGATGCTAGATCATCTACTCACATGTAGTGATTCAGTAATCACACGCCCTTAATCCCAGCATCACAAATTCCAGATTCAGCCACCTCTTACCAAATGAGGCTTTACATTGACTTCCAGATCCAAGCCATAACCATTGTTCAAGGGTAGATCTGAGTTTTTTTTATCTAAAATGGAGGATGGAACAAGAGGGAACACTGTTGGGAACAAGACAATGTCAACAGTGCCATCTATCTGAGATACATTCATGTATTCCATTGCATTGGATAGAAGAAAAAGGAGAAGAGGAAGGGGAAAGGGAAGGAGCAGAAGGAAAAGGAAAAGGAGAAGGAGAAGAGGAGGAGGAGCACCTAAAGGATGTGTCTTGATTTCCATATTGAGAAGAACAAAGGGCTGCGCCCTCCATGGGCTCTGCATTTTTGTCTTGCCAGGCACAGGAAGCTGACAGGGAAATCTTGTGAGTGGGATGTTGGTGTTCTGGCAGTGGTTTGTCTGTTACAGAACTGAGCATCGTCTGGCAAGCCTCAGGTGGTTGCTGCGTTTTTTTTCTTTTCTTTTTCTTTTTTTTTTTTTTAAGTACCAATAGTGGCACCTGGCTTTGGAAATGAGCAGACTTTGGAAATTAGTCATCAATAGGACTAAAGAACCTGGAGTCTGTTGTAAAGATATGGTAATGAGCCTATGTTAAGTTCTCACTATGCTCATGCACACCACGAAGCACCTTGTGGACATTATTTCTTTCAGTCTCCATTAGAGCTTAATCAAATGTATATATTTATTATCCTCCTTTTCCAAAAGATGAAATGAAGGGCCAGGGGGTTTCTGAGCTTTGTCCAAGCAGATAATTTTAGGACACAAAAGAAAAGAAGAATTCTTCATGTCCAACCCTGTGACAGTTTTTATACTATTTAAGAGAAAAAAAACTAAGTCCTTGGTCCTTTCTCCTTTTCCTCTTCTTTTGCCCTTGCTTATTCAAGTAACTTCCCCTACTAACAGGAGAAATGTTTCTCAACCTTCTAGATGGGCTAAAATGAAATGGGATTCTGGATTTGGCATAGGAGTGCAGGTTTAGTAGTCATGCCATCACACATGGTCCAATTCTTAGATTCTGATCTCAATTATATGTATATATTCTCTCACGGTTGCATAATAAAAATGCCAAGTATGTTGTCCATTTTCTACCCCTTATCCCAGTTCTCCTTTTCTTAATGATTTTCTTTTGTTTGCTTTGAGACAGGGCCTTGCCATGTAGTTCAGGCTGGTTTTGGACTTACTGTGTAACATAGGTTGTTCTCAATGTTTTGGTGAACCTCCTGCCTCAGCCTCCCCAGAGATGAGGTTAGCAGAGTGCACCACTACATCCAGGTTCCTAACGATTTTTAGGTCTGAGATCACATGGTGATTTATTTGGTTCCATTCCCATTTATTTTCTTAAAGTACCATGTGCTGGCTTCTCCACACCCACTCCCATGGCCTTTGTCCTCACAGCTCTTTGGGTCTCATCCCAATTTTTGAGCAATCATCTCTAGCCATTAAATGGCTTAACAAATCTTTCTGTCAGTGGGCTACTTCATGGAAATTGAGAACTAATTAACATTTATCTTGGCAACTAATCACATGAAACCTACTTTCCTCTCTCAAGTTCTAAAGTAATGATCAGCCATGAATTGAGCAGAGGATACTGAGATAAGTCCTGACAGGGCACAAGCTAGGATGAAAGGGGACAGGTAGACTTCAACTTCTTTTGCTTAGGAAGATCATGGCCCCTACAGCCGCAGAGAGCTGGTAGGAAAACATGGCCTCTCCTCTCAGGCACATTTGCATCACACAGAAATACTCAACACCATAACTGTCGATTTCTATGTTTAAAAATCCTTATAAAATGCTTAACTATGTACTCATCCATTCTTCCATTCAATGGACACTTATTTATTAATCATCACTTGCATCATTTTGCTAGGTACAAGGAAGACAAAGATACCTAAGACATAGTCCTTGCGTTATTTAAGTTAAAAGTAGTAGAAAGTCAGGAGATGGGAAAAAGGGAGGCTCAGTAGAGAAAGATTAATTGCTTGCTATGAATAAGCAAAAAGAATGAAAGAAACTGATTGTCTTTTGATTTGGGAAAATGTTAAGCTACGTTTTCTGAATTAGCCATTTTTTTTTACTGTAGAACTTTTTACAGATTGTAACATGGTCATGTGTGCTTTTTATTTCCAAGAAGCAGGTGGAATATGCTTCTTTTCTCAGGATTACATGATGAAAATCACACATGTATGTATGGGTGTGTGGGGGGGATATTTATTTTAAAATATATTTTGGAGATCCTAGCCTAAAGTAAAGTCTTTCAAGCAAAAAAGAATTATTATTAGATAATGGTGTGGTGGTTGGTTTCTGGAAGGGCATCGCTGAGTGGCAGAGGGTGATGGGAAGCTGGCCTGGCTATTGTGTGGCAGGGAGCATAATTGACATGGCTGTCTTTAGGCACAGGGTTGTCATGGGCCAATAAATACCTCTAAGCAACTTTGCAACAGGCACAGCTTCATCTGTGCCAATTCAGTCCTATCATGTGTGCCTGGCTTGTACACCCAGAAAGTGTGCTCAGCAGTACACAATGAACACAGATGGAGATGGTGGCCTGGTCTAGAACTTCCTGCTGATCCTAAGGAAACTTTGCAATACCATGGTTCCATCCAACCTTAAGTATCAACCAATCATGTTCCATTAACCAGAAAGTTGTTGGAAGTACAGATTTCAGGTCCACTGTAGGTCTGCTGAGTTGGAGGCCCCATGTAGCCCATAAGTGTGTCTTTGTTACAAGCCTTCTAGGCTGCTCTGATGAACATCCACCTCAGAGAATATGTGCAAAGAATTTCTTGATCACATTTAAATATCATGAGAGAGGTCAAGTTTGCATGGAAGCCAAGGCTTATATATGTTTCCTGAGTGGTAGATGGAATATCTGAATGAAGGATAAGCAACACAACAAAGACTAAATGTTTTATAAAATTAATTGAATTAAGTTTATTACCCAATTTCCCACTTACATATTTTCTACTAGAATTTAGTTTCTATCACTGAAATACCTTTATTTCTAACAAAGCACAAAAAGAATATGAGTGGGGGCTACCATATTTTTGAGCTCCAAGAGCTGTACTCAGACACAAATACCCTAAATGGATTTAGTGTAGCAGGGTGTGATTTAAAAAAAAATCCTGTACATTTCAGATGCCCATTTTTGAATAGGGTCTTTAAATTAGGGGAAACTGATTTTTTAACCTCTTTCTATATTCTAGATAGTAGCCCTTTGTCTGAGATACAGCTGGTAAAGATTGTTTCCCATATTGTTGGTTGTCCTTTTGCTCTGCTGGTGATTTCCTTGACTATGCAGAAGGTTTTTTTAATAAGAAGAGATCCCATTTGTTGATTCCTTCTGCTAGATCTCATGCTATGGAGGTTTTGTTCATAAAGTCTTTCCCTAAGCCAGTGTCTCCAAGAGTACTACCTAACCTGTTTTGTAGCAAGTTTAGTGTTTCTGTTTTAACATTTAGGTCTCAGAAAAAGTGTGATGGTAATAAAAAAAAAAAAGGGAAACAAAGCTTATGTAGTTGTGGGGTGGATAGGGGAATGGAAGAATCAAATCGTGCCATATACTGGAAAATTTTCAATATTGACTGTGATCATGATGTGTATATACAATGTACCAATAAAGTTTTTTTAAAAAACACCCTGTAGAAAAATAACATAAATAATGAGTTTAAAAGCTATTAGGTTTTATTTAGTCATAGGCAAATTTGTTGACATTTAATATTTATTAATACTGATAATCTTAATGAAGTGTATATAGTTAGCAACTGATACATGGAAATCTTTTCCTATGCCAATGTCTTCAAGAGCTCTACCCAGCCTCTCTTCCAGTAGGTTTAGCATTCCTGTGTTGTTTTTTTTTTTTTTTTTTTTTGAGACAGGGTCTCGCTTTGTAGTTCAGGCTGGCCCTGAGCTCATGTAGCCCAGGCAAGCCTGGAACTCAGCAATCCTCCTGTCTCTGCCTCCCAAGTGCTGGGATTGCAGGTGTGAGCCACCACACCTGACAGCATCCCTGTTTTAATATTTAGATTTTTAATCCATTTTGATTTTAGTTTAGTTCATGGTGAGAGATAAAAGTCTAGTTTTAATCTTCAGCAAGTTGAGACCTGATTTTTCGAGGACCATTTATTAGAAAAACTATCTTTTACTAGGCTCTTTTGTCAAAGAAGAGATACTATAGAATGTCTGTAGTTGTTCTGCATCTTCTAATCTATTCCACTGATTTTCAGGTATGTTTCCTTGCCAGTACCATGCTGTTTATTTTTTCAAGTTGAGCTTATGGTTGCATTTTAGGTATACATTTTGATCATATTCATCACTGAGAATTTGTGACCATACATTATATATCTTGATTCTTATTTTTTCCCAATCCCCTTTTCTCCCGCTGTGTACATAAGCTTTGTTTCCATTTCTTCCTTTTTACCTTAAAATTTTTTATTTCCCTTCTTTTCTCCTCCCCATTTTCCTTACCCATTGGATATTTTCTCCCTATTTCACAATAGCTATTATATATTTTGGGTCACATTTATACTTTCACTTTCTCACACTAGAGAAATGATATTTAAATATGTATGTCCTATTTACTTTATTTATGAATATGGCCTTAATGTACTCAGCCGTAAGGAGTGATAAATTAGAGACATTTATAGCTAAATGGATGCATACCATGTTGTTTTTAATCATAGTAGCTTTGTAGTATAGTTTCAAGTTGAGGATTATGATACTACCTCCCATGCTCTTGTTGCCTTGAATTGCTTTTGCTATTCTAGGTCTCTTCTGGTTCCTGACAAGTTTTTGGAATATTTTCTCTTGTTCTGTGAAATTTGCTGTTGGAGTTTCAATTGGGATTGCACTGAATCTTATAGCAGCTTTAGAAGTGTGGCCATTTTCACTATATTGATTCTTCCAGGAGCAAGGGATGGTTTTCTGTTCTGATATCCTTTTTTTTTTAATTGAATTCTTTATTGGTACAATTTATATACATCTCAAAATCACATATAACATTGGGAAATTTGTACCAGTATATGCCACAAGTTAATTCTCATTTTTACCCATATCCCTACCCACTCCCCCCTCCTCCCCCCTTATCCATGCTCTTTTATTTTCTTTCTGTATCATATTTATTCCTTCCCCTCATCAC
>PVIC010053877.1:0-11709 GCA_004025085.1 Thryonomys swinderianus
TTTTTTTGAAATAATAGTTTAGCATATTGATAATAATTTGCTTTCATTTTAATCTGTGGCATATGAGAATTGCTAAACCAAATAAACATTTCATATAAATATACAATCTTTGTAGAAAAACATTTTGTGCACTTGTGTTACTTAAAATTATAAACCCTTGGACTAGAGATTTAGCTCAGTGGTTCCTGCCCCTGCCTAGCAAACGCAAGATCCCTGGTTCAATCCCTGGTAACCACATACAACAATATCAGTGGGGACAATATCAATATCAATGGTGACTCATGCCCATCAACAATCAGTGCCACAGATCACAAATGCCAGGTGTGATGGCTCACGTCTGTAATCCCAGCACTCGGGAGGCAGAGGCAGGAGGATTGCTAAATTCGAGGCTTGCCAGGGCTAAATAGTGAGCTCAGGGCCAGCCTGACCTACAAAGGGAGAGCCTATCTCAAAAAATATATATAAATATATACATATATATATATATATTTATATATAATATGCCCTTGAATATTGAGTTTATGAATAATTATGATTGATATCATTCTTTACATGGTGCCTTCATGACTAAAGGACTGTTGTGTTATGTTTGCTGAAAACTATGGAAGACATGACATAAAAACTTAGATGCTCATTAACCCAAAGTGCCTCAATGCTTACAGCATAAATTCTCTTTTGCCACAACTTCATTCAGGATTACATAGAAACATTAAAAATGTTCTATTAAAACATTAAAAATCCTATTTCCCAGCTCTTGCCCCAGACGTACCAATTCAGAAATCCCTGTGTTTGATGGAGTCACCAAGGTGATTTTGATTCATGAAGTTAAGAAATCACTCTTCACTAACAACAAAACCCTTTTGAGAAAAAAACAAATCATGAAAAAATAGTACAAGTTCCCAACATGACAGACACTGGTGTGGGTGAAGAGCAGAGCCCTGCATACTCCTGTGTGCATGTGTGTGCGTGTGTGCACACACACACACACACACACACACACACACGGATCTCAGAATTACTGAGCACAATGCAGACATTTTCTTAATGCTCCTTCCCACAGGCAAGGCCAAAGAGCCCCTCATTCTGGCTTTGAAATTAGTTGTTTTCTTTCTTTGACATCTTCACATATTAAATGTGAATCAAAATCCTTAGGCCCTTCCAAGAGCTCAATACAAAAGCAGCCCCAGTCTAACTGGATTGATATTGAAAAAATTGTGAAGTTTATCTCAGGAAAAATGCATAAGAAAGATATCCCTCCTCTCTCAAATTTCCATAGTTTGTAACAAAGCACGGTAAAAATGCAGAACACGGAGGTGAAACAACTGGAACTCATATCAGAAGAGATCAGGGTGTTGCAGCCATTGGGAAAGTGCTATAAGCTCCCAGCTGGGAAAACTTGTAATTGCAACCAGCCAGAACATTGATATAGAGATAGCAAAATGACTAACAAGGGAAAAGCAGAATTTAGGAGACAAATAGAGGAAGCGTTTTCCTATGTATGACAAGAACCCTAGTAAATATGACAAACTGCTCGTCAAGAACAGAATGTTGAACTGGCGTGAAGAAAATATAAAATTGATTACTACAATGACAAGCCACATAAAATGCCATAATAACAGTACAGGAACTCATTTCAAATAAAAGTGAAATAAAAACATTCTCTCAAATTAAGGGGAAAAATGTGAACAAAACTAAACCTCTTGCTTTGGGCAATTCTGTAACCAGAAGCTATAGTCAAAAGCAATCAAAACTAATGGTAACATTATCATAACAGAAGAATACATATGGCTCTAGGGATTTCTTTTGTGTATACATCTATAGTCTGAGCTCCCGAATATCAGGAAAGCAGCAATCTAGGAGCTAATACTCCATTACAGTAGAATTCAAACAAAGCCATGCCATAATTGCATTTCTAAGCCAACAAGTATCCCTTTCTTGATTCAGGCAAACCAAAATGCAGAAAGGCAGAAAGAGATTTCAGTTGCGTATTCAAGGCAGCAACATTATACATATTGATGTCAACTGAAAAAAAAAATCTATCACTACAGCTCCTTATTGATGAAGTCTTGTTCTAAAGTCAGAGAATTAAAGGGATCAGGAAGACTAGCTTGCATGTGCAATAGTTATCCCTGCAAAGTTCTTCACACCAACGGAGTAGAATAACAAGCACTACTGCTTACTAAATTAGAGGCTGGTTTAGAATGATGAATTCCGTCATCCTGGTGAACCACATGCTCCAATCAGTCAGATGCTGTTGGACAAGATTTTCCTATTGAAAAGCAACTAGGGTGTATAAGACTCTTTCAAAGTTACCAGCAAGCGATACATAGGATGATTTTCATCTGCACAACTTAGCCTTGTTGATGGGGGCTCCTGGATTTCCAATAGCTCTATCGTCCTACGAATCCACAAAATCAGGCAGTACCTAGGCAGTGAACTCACTAGAGCCATGCAAAACATAGCTTGCTCTTCAAAGAGGTTTTATTATTCTGGATCTCAGTTACCATTCATAGATTACAGTTAATGATGTCAGTTTGTGACAGTTGAGCCTGCTTTGTTTCATACAGAGAAAACAGAGAAATGTATTTTTTAAATATATGGGGAATGTTTTAAAAACTAACTGTGTTCAATGATGCTTCACTATATAAGAAATAGTATGCCTTGATATTATCTGACCAAACTGAAATTATGCTAGACATTAATACACATTGGATGTAATTGTCCCTGAAGGGTTAGTATGGTGGAAAGTTTGTGCAAATTATGGTGATGTTGCGAAATGAGACATAATGGGAAATCATTAAGTCACTGGATGTACGTCCTGAGAGGGGATTAGAATAGTTCTTGTGGGACCTTGAGTTACTTGTCAGGAGAAGGGTTGCTGTAAAAAGAGCAAGGTCTCTTTCTCTTGATTAAAATGGAAAGGATACATAGCTCTAACAGAATTCTGTACATCAGTTGTAGTTGTAAAAAAGCCAAGTAAGATAGATAAAGTGATCCACTGGGCAAAAAGCTAGAAAAGAAGAAGAGTACAATACATTCAAAATGAATAGAAGAATTAAGATGCATTTAATAAATGCTGCATCATAATTGAGTTACTTTACAGATGAAACAGACAAGTTTATAGAGTAACTCATCAAACACTCAAGACAGACTCCTCCAGGATATAGCCTTTAAACACTAACTTTATGGGTACCACAATTTGTCTTAAGATCCCCACCTTATAAATAAATTAAGGGGTGTCCTGGGTTTGACATAGTCTGGATATGTAGGAAAAGACAACGTTTTTGAGCCAGGTGTCCTTTTGCACAAAAGACATCACAAAATAAGACTGTCAAGCACGGTCCATGCATGAGCAAGCACGGCTCTTTGACCCATCAGCTTCCGGCTCGTGGGTTAAGTTGCGTGACCCACGCATGCTCCCGAGGTCTACCCTGTCAAACCGGAAGGGCCACTTCTGGCAGATCGCCAAGGGAACCCCGGAAGCCTCTCCAGGAAACACAGCACGTCACCTACAAAACACATCGCTTATTCGTGGCCACGTGTACTTGAAAACTTTCGGCATCCTCAGATAAGAAGAGACGTACAAAAATGCACAAGAGAGAAGAGGTAAAAAATAAAAGCTACTGAACACAAAACAGTTATCTAAATTGTGACTGAAATCGTACAAGTTGTACTATATTGAGATAATAAATTCAATAAGACAATGATATACAGAAAAATAAAGGCATATATGATTCTTTATCTTTTATCTTTGTTTACTTCAAATTTAGAAATTAATTCAAAGGAGTAATTAGGAGAGCATACAAAAGAAAAACGAAAAGACACCCGGAATCATATTATGAGATATAATAGAGAAGTACACATGTGCATGGCAGGATGCCGACCACATCCTCACCCTTGGTACCCAGAATCCCTCTTTTTCCTTACAATTGACCAAAAAAAAAAAAAAAAAAAAAAAAAAAAAAAACATGTTCTGCTCCAGCTTCTCTTAGATTACTTCAAGAATCATAAATATTTTCCCTCTCTTCTGAAAGTGTACCTTGATTCTGCACAATTTTTTTATGTCTTCACACTTTTTGCCTCTTAATCTGCACATCTGAAAATTGACTTTATAAGGATGTATAAGCAAACCAATATGATTCTGGCAGAGGGTAAAGGGAACACTTTGAAATGTATTATGTATATACATGGGTTCCCCACAAAGGATGCAATCTTTGTGTACCACAGTCAACATGTACTAATCATTTCTTTTTAATGTAAAAAGATTGAAGACAAAGAAGAGCTATGAGTGCTTTGAGTACCCAGAGGCTCTCTTCCAGAATCTGAGGCTCCATTCACCGCAGCAGCCCTCTGCCCGTGTTCCCACTAGGGAAAATAAAGAGGCCAGGACCATCCTTACAGCTCCCGGGACAGTTAAGAAAGTCCCACTGGTTCTCAGCTCTCCAGCGTTATCTGTCGGAGTTCACCAATGGGCACACTGTGTCCAATTGTAGGTGTGAAGAGGAAGTGACGAATTCATACAACAAAATCTCTTGTGGATGTGTTAGTATTCTATAAATAAAACAATCACAAAGATACGAAATTGTACTTAGAAAATGCTCTTGGAAATCAAGAAGTATAATGTAGCTGCTGCTTCTGCTTTTTTTTTTTTTTTTTTTGAGATAGTTCTTGCTTTGTAGTTCAGGCTGGCCCTGAGCTCACTATGTGGCCCATCAAGCCTTGAACTCAGCAATCCCCCTGCCTCTGCCTCCCAAGTGCTGGGATTATAGGCTTGAGCCGCCATTTGTGGTATGTGGTACTGATTGCCAGTGGACATGAGCCACCACACCCGGTATTGTTTGTGGTTACTGGGATTGAACCAGGGCCAAACCAGGGACCTTGGGCTTGCTAGGCAGGCTCAGGAGCCACTGAGCTAAATCTCTGGCCCCTTCAGTAGCTTCTTTAAGTCTAGAAAAATATTCTTGTTCACCTTCAGGAGAGTTGTACCTATCAGTTTCCAAAGAGTGACATTCAACTACGCTTGACTGTCACTAAATGAAAATTCTTTAGTTGTACTAAAGAGTCCCTGCTTAGATTGTTCAATCTGATTTTAGATTAGTATTTATTTTATTCATCTCATATAATTTTTCACTTTATTTCCAGAAAGTATGGCAAAGTTTGTGATTCAAATTAGATAATAATGGCTTCTCTTACACCTGAAGGAGGACTGTTTGTCCAACAGGGAATTCTTCATACTCCTATTTTATGTGACATATTTTTAATTAAGTTACCTGACAGATTTTTGAGGGAAAGCTTTGTGGTCTCAATCAGATTTCACATTTATTTTGGCCAGAACAAAACACTTCTCGAAATTTCTGAGCATGTTTTTAAAATGCACAGAATGGAATGAGTGGATTTGGATATAGCTGGCCAGGCATTTTAAGCTAGCTCATTAATACAGAATTTCATAGAAAGTACCACCAAATTTGAAATACTCACTTTAGACCATAATCAACATATTATACTGTTTCCCCCTGAGAATTTACAGTCTACTATAATTGAGGACATATCTACAATATGTAGATGCCTATAAAGCAGATTATGCTCAGTATCTGGAGAGGTTTACAAATGGCTGTTGCAGAATATCTGTGTTTTACCACTAAATGCCAAATAAAAAGGTTTAGAGCCTATTTAAGAGAAACAAAGTACTGGAATTTGAAAGCTGAAAATGTGAGCAAGTCAGAATAAGGAAAATGGCGCTTTTACTCGGGCAACAGAAAGCAAACAAGTCAAGGAAGTTTAAAGTGATCTTCAAGGACAGAAATTACCTACATGTGATGAAAGCATAATGAATCAAAAGATCTCTGGGAGGGTCGAACATATAAGTTGAGACAAGACTAAAGGAAGCTACTACCTCTAGTTTTGTAAAGTTTCAGAAAACACTTGGCATTTCATTTCTTATTACCTGAAGTAAGTTAAATTTTGGAGAAATTTCCAGTAATGAATTTCACTGATAACTTTGGGCTTTCAATGTCTTATGCTTACTAAATAATAGATCCTAACTGAAGAACATTAGAACAAGATTTTCTTTGAAACAATAAACATTTCTGATCAGATTAGTGATATCTGTCACTAGAGCTGATTGTGAAATTGTTCCTTGCCCAGTGCCTTTCCAGACTGGCTCCACAAAAGTTTTTCTCGCATGGACTTCAGAATTAGACAGCACCAACTGTGTTGCTAACTCCTTTTCTGAAAACAAAGCGCGGGCCAGAAATACTAATTTAACTTCTGCACCATTACTGTTACTAGACGTGTTTTGCTTTGTTTCATTAATAGAACAGAACACAGGATGCTTCTAGGCTTTCGCAGTCACAGAGAACAGGGTTTCCAACCTGGTAACTCTTTAGTAATTGTTCTGGGCCAAATGAATTGTGTTCTGTTTTCCCTTAAAAGTATTGGAAATGCTTCAGGCCTCATTATTTCATCAGCTGTCCTCCTAACCCCATAAAATAATGAAAAACAAAACAGCCTTCCATAGGCCTTCACTGTAATTGATTCTCCAGGGTATCTTTGCACTGCCCCATTAAAGTGGTGTTGTTGTTATGATGATATTTCTCAGCAGGAGTGTTCTAAATAACTGATTAATATGCAAAGCGGTAAAAATGTGACTTTTGCTGTTAAATTGGCCAATTCCTAAAATCTTCAGGCTACTGAAACAAAACAAAATAAAATGTTCCAGCATTCCTTTCTGACAAAGGTATCTCAAATGCCAACCTGTTCGTGGTATTTATGGTATAATTTGTCATTTCCAGCTCTTTGTGCCATTTGTGTGTGTGTGTGTGTGTGTGTGTGCATCAATGCATGAGTTGTGCAGTACAAGGGTGTGCTTTAGGACTGAGGCATGTCGCTGAATATGTTGTTATTTCTTCCTTAAAATAAGGATTCATTCATATCTGCGACAATCCTGTTTTACTGGGTTTTATTATAGAATACTGATCATCGTGCCGGGCATATTAAAAAGTGTTATGATCTCTTTTCAAAGTCTTAAGGTCCTATTTACACTTAAAAAGTAAAAGACAGGTAGAAACCAGATGGTTTTATAGTCGTCCTGCTCTCCAAATCATAATGCCACAGAAGTATGGAGGAACACAGGAGCAAAGAAAATACGCAACATCTCAACCTTGTCACCGTTTCAGAAATCCTGGTTTTGCCAGAGATGCCAAGCAAGGCAGCGGAGTCTGAGAGAGGACTCCCTGGAGGTCAGCAGCCAGACCCCGGGCCACCGCGGCCGACTGTGGCCGCTCGCGCAGACCCCGCCCTTGCCGAGAAAGCACACACGCTTCCGGCTCTCGCCGGGGACCGTGTGCGCGCTGGCAGACCGCCCCGGCAGGCCTCGTTCGGCAGAGTTCTAGGGTCTTCCTGGTGGGAAACCTGCGCCTGGCAGAAGCGGCCTCGCTGCGGGGAGCGGCGCTTCCCCCCGGGCTCTGTGCTCTTCAAACCGGACCTGAGATCACAGCTGCTCCCGGGGCTTCCCGTCCAAAGGGTCCCTGGAGCGGAGAAGCGCCGCAGAGGGCACAGCGTTTGCTGGGGGAGATGCCATCCTCCGCCCCGTGTCCCAGTGAAAGCTCCTTAGCACCCAGCGACGCGATCAATGTGTCCCTAGCAGGATTATTCCTCCGCCGCACAACACAAAGCGACACCACACACACACACACATGCGAGGGGCTGAAGTCAGACGGTACAATGTTATTTCTCAGAACTTTTTTCCTCCCCAACTGTTTCCTAGTGGAGGCATCCTCTGTAACCTTACAGAAAGTCCTGGCTTTATACATAAAATTGATTAGAGAGCCATACACGTCTAATTAGCCGTTAGTTTTTTAAGCGTGTGGCAAAAAGGAAAATGGTAAAGTAGAAAATCGTTTCTTTGTGCACCGGTAGACTAAGAAGGTATCTTCCGTAGCTGATCCGCCTAACATGCCTGACAAGTCACGGTAAATAGTCATAATTCTCCACTCATGGTTGTGCAGGAGATAGTGAGCGTGCCTTCCGTTTCACTCTCACAGAAACAAACACCTGAAATTAAGGCTCCTCGTTAAGACCTCTGCGTGAGTTAGTAACCAGTTGAAACACCCTCTTCTTCTTCAGAGGAGACGCTAATTTCTGTCATCTCTTTGCAGGGTTCATTTACATGGTTTTGTATGCGTGTGAAAGAGACATGCAAATACTTGCGAGAGAAATGCCAGACAAAGAATCAGCGGGGTAGCATGTGTGTGTCGCCGGTGGCTATTTTACAAGGAAATCTACCAGCTCTCAATAATGTGAAAATCTCCTTGAGAGGCTCCGTGCTACAGCAAGTCACTGAACCAGAGAAATTCAATTTGCCTACTGTAAAGTATGTTTTGTCTCTCTCAGAAAGCTCTAATTCAATCCAAAATTACTTTCTAGAAGCAGTCATTCCGGCCAAGGCAGGGTGTCCGGGGTCCGGACTGGGACAGCGCACACCAGGCTGAAGCTGTCAGAAAGCATTCGGTGTCGTTCTCTTCTCTTAAGACGCAAAGCCCGGGCTGACCTGCGGGGCGCTGACCTCTCCGTGTTTGCGATCCGTGTATATTTGTGACTGAATAAACTGTAGGTAACTTTTATCTTTCATCTCCATTTACTCTAATAATGCTCAGGGAGAGAGGCGAAACAGAAGACAGGTAGATTAGCAAAGTGTGAATGAGAACAGAAATGTATTTGTGCTTGAATTGCAGGAGCCCTACGTGGTCCGCAGGTGATTTTGAACATGCCTGGTGAATTTTCACATATATTTCTAATAAATATTATTGCGATTGATTGTTGGGCATATAAATGAAGCATTCATCTAAGCTTCAGTTTTCCTTCAAATAATTAGATATAAATCCAAACATGACCGATTCGGTGAAATATTATTTTTAACCTCTGTTCTATCTGGAAATCACATAATCTGTGTGTAGCAGTGTTCATTTTAATCACTTTCTGTGGTAAGCATAATGATATCTACATAATGATATTTGAATCTTTAATATTAAATAAATATTTGTCACACTTTTCAGAAAGAGTAATATTTAATACCATTGTTGGAATATATTTCCACATCTGCAAGTAATAAGAATCTTAAAATTGCCTAAAACGTTGATGTAAGAGCTTGGTAAATATCTTCACCACCTTGACAATTTTTGTTTGACATTTTGATATTCATAACTAAATGTAAGAAATAGTTAATCACTTTCATGTGATCTAATGCAGAAAGACTGTAATGGTTATGAAATTTCATAAAATGCAGTGTATATAAGAACCCCTGCCTAAAAATAAAATATCCAATTGGCTAAGGCATGACTAAATTCAACCCTCACCATATCTTTGACCACAAAAGTGCGTGGGACTCACGCAAGGAGGTTAGTTCATTAGGTAGATTTTTCTACATTAAGAAGCTATCCAGTAACTATCATTCAGGTGGTTAAGTCAGTATGTTGGAAAGGGAAAACCTGCCATGCAAGCATCTTCTGCAAACTGAGAAATAAGTGTATATATTAGCCAGTGCTCACTAGAGTAAGAGATTTAGTGCAAGATATATAAATATATAGAGACATACAAGGTAGGCTTCAATGGTTGCCCATAGAGTGAGGAAGGGAAGAGTGTAAAAGGACTGACTTTCCGGTGGAAACAGGCAGGATCCAGTGAGAAACTGAAGGACCATAGGTCGCTGTAGCTTCCTATGTGAGTCGCGACTGAAGGGGTTGAAGAGTCTGCACCGGAAGACAGGAAGCGGAAATACAAGGTGAAGGTGAGCGCTGGGGCTCGTCCAGAGAAGCAGAGCGAGGCTTTCTTCTCCTTTCCCTTTTGCTCCGCTCAGGCGGAACCCTATTGGCTGGTGTCACTCATACGCATGGTATGTCTTCTCTCTTCAGTAAATCCGTTCTGTCGCAGGCGGGATTATGCTAATTTGACCAGTTGTGCTTCTCTAGTCAAGCGGACCTAATAGTCAACCATCACAGTGAATATATGCTATAATGGTGCATTTGTAGTCTCAGTATCTTCTAAAATTATTGAACTATCTTCTCACTTATTTTCAGAGGGTTAAAGTAGTCAACTAAAGAGAAGGCTATCCCTTGAAGAAATCTACCTACCCTTAAAACACTGGGTTTAATTCTTCATCAGCAATTAATCTTTGTCATTTAAATAAGAAAATGACTATCCGATAGTCATTTAAATATCCAATGACTACATGACTATAGTTTGTGAATTTCTAATTATTCTGAAATGAAAGGGAATTATATGTGTCAGGAAATTATTACCTTTTTTGTGTGTACTTCGTAAAATCTGACAAAACTAGCACTGCTTCATATTTTATTTAAATTAATTATTATGTTAAGTGTTTCCTATGGTGGAAAACATGTTTAAACTAAGAAGGCTATTTAGACTCACTCTTGTACCCCATAGGGTAAATAAAATGAATAAGTCTGAGGACACATATCTTTCAAGATTTAAGAAAGTGTACTTCAGTTAAATAAAGGGCTCAGGATCACAAAACAATATAATAAATATATACTCAATATTCCTTCCTTTGTCAAGGGACAAAGTAATCAACCAGAAGAGGCAGGTTAACAATGAAGCTCATGTAAATTAAAATGTTTAGCTTCCTTCATGATTCTTTTTTAAGGCCCTCTTTACCATTCTTGATAAACATTCTGTTTTTTTGTTTTGTTTTTGCAATTCCATAACCTTACATTTATATCATTTTCCTTACCTATGTTACTAAACTGTATCCACGAAACCTGGATACGTTTTGTATATGAAGACAAGACTTTAGAGTTAAAAGAAAAGAAAATGTTTATGTCTCCCTTCACTTAATAATTTTTATTTCAAAAGACCTAAAACAACACTTGAATTTTAAAAAGTGGACAAACAGAGCTCTGTATAAACCGAGAGTCAATCCAAAAGAGGAAGAAGACAAGCTTTTCAAAGAACTTCTGAATTTTCATCCTGTGCCATATTTTGAGCATACGAATCTGCAGTGAGAATCACTGAGGGTTAAACAACAGACGTACTGTCTGGGCTGAGTCATGCAAGACAAGCTGCTGTGGGTGCTCTCTTCTGTGGGAATCCGGCTTCTGGTTCTCACTATTTCTAGTAGACACACTCTGAGATGTCGTGTCTTACTTATTTTTTAAACGGCAGATGAAAATATGCTACTCCAGAAGATGCTGCTTTGCCATCATAGCTCCTTTGGGCTAAAGGAATCTGAGATTCAGTGGATATAGAAAGAAACTTTGTCCATCAAGATAAAAGTAGAATCTTCTGCAAAATAGAGATAATAATAAATCTCTTGTCCCAGGGAAGTGTAAGGAAAAAGCGAGAAAGGAACTGTGTGGTGGACTTTTACAAGCAAAATTTACCCCACTGTTTTCCACTAAATATGTACCCAGCCATAGTTTGCACTCATCTTTGAAAGCCTTTGCCTTTCTTCCACAAGATTATTCTTTAAGACATCCACACTTAATTATCCCTGCGAGGGAATCTCTTCTATCTGTATTATCTACCCTGTCAATAAATTAATTTTTATTTCTATGAATATGCTTATTTCAGTCTCATCAACAGGAAAATTCATGTGGAAGAAGAAGAAAAGAAGAAGAAGAAGAAGAAGAAGAAGAAGAAGAAGAAGAAGAAGAAGAAGAAGAAGAAGAAGAAGAAGAAGAGATCGGAAGAGCG
>PVIC010053878.1:0-11689 GCA_004025085.1 Thryonomys swinderianus
GCTGCAAATGATTCTGAAGATGAATTAGACCTTTCTAAATTGCAAAAAGAAATATCTTGTATTTTAATTATCAATCATTGTGTCCTTATGCAAAATTTAATTGAGATCTAAGGATAAACTAGCGTTACCTGTGACAAAGTTGATGGTCTTCAAGCATCCCTCTCTCCCGATCCTCAAATCATAGGAACAATTTCCATTCAGCCATGAAGTCATTAATAGACTAATCCATCAGAACTACAGCACCCCTGTGATCCAATTACCTTCCAGAAGCCCTACTTTTGAATTCCTGAAATCCTGGGGGAAGAATTTAGACCAAAATTGTAGCAAATATATAGTATATTATTTCTGATTGATTTCCATACATTAAAAAATCTATATACAATGTACCAATAAAGATATTTTTTTAAAACCTGATAATGTTTTTGCTTTAAACAAAAGACTGAAAAGACTGACACATATTAGATGTTTCATGAACAGTTATTGAAAATTTCTAATCATAATTTAAATATATTCTTGTTTCAGAAAATTTAGGACATTTCTCTAAAGCCAAAGGTGAAAATTTACAACACAATTCCAGAATTTAGAGTTCTCCTATTCCTATTTGCAAAGTTAAACTTAAGAAATGAGCAGTGAAAAGTTTTAATTAACAGTGAACCAATTTTGAAAGTGACTATATTAATATGATTTGATAAATATATGAAATAATATAGAAATATTATTTAAATATATTAATATAAATTTTCTAATAATTTAAATCAGGGACACTCCTATAAAGTATTTACAAAATACTAAAATGTGACAAATTACTTAATTCTTTTTTATTGAATTGTTTATTGGCACATTTTATATACAGCTCACAATTGCTCTTATCATTGGGGACTTTGTACCAGTATATGACAGAAGTTATAAATTACACAATTTTTTCAAGGCATGAATACTATATTTGTATATTTTCCTGCTGAAAAATTAATTGATATATTTAAAATGTAGTAGTAGAGACAGGTATAACTTAGTTTTTCATCTATGTATAAACACTTTAAATATAAAATCAGTAACCACTCAGTAAAAATGTGAACATCTTATTTTATTTTTACAAATATAAATTATTTGGACTGTATTTACACATTCCCAAATATTAAAGTGATCAATAAATATCAACATTTGAGGTTATTTCTAAATGATCTCCTCATGTGTACCCATGTATCCAACTTTTGAAATGAACCTCTCTTTACCTACAAATATTCAAAAATTGTTGTGATAAGATGAAGCCCTTCTGAGCAGTATTTATATTTGTCATTTCTTATTGTACATTTGTTTTTTTCTTCTTATTTTTAATCCTTTTTTGCGACTGATTTATAACTTGAAGTACACAATGTGTCTGTATGTACAGAAAACAATGTCAGATATACAGAGCTCACTATTGTTCCCATTCTAGGCATCTGCTGGTGCTGTCGGAACTACTCCCCACACTGAGCACAACACCGTGCATCTAGCAAGCAAAAGAAGCAATCAAGAGGAAACGGACTGTATATATACATACTTTTTAACTAAAGGAATTATATGGATCATGTGTAGTAGAGTAAGGGCCACCACAAATCCCTTTACATTCCTTCACTTGAGAAAAATTTATTCCTCTTAAATATGGCTTGGTCTTTATAACAGTAGAATTTGATATATTTAGATCACAGACATAGTTACTAAAGGGAAAAAAGAGCTTCACTGGGAAAAAGGAAGTGTTGTAATTTGGAATATTAGTTTGCAAGCAAATGCATGATATGACATCAAACTATAGTTAGGGGACATGTGTGTGTGTGTGTGTGTGTGTGTGTACCAGGAAAACAAAGTTCAGAAATGTGGTGACATTAATACCCTATCTTATCTTAATCTTTCTGTTATTAAGAATAACTTCAATGATAGTATAAGAAGTGCATATATAATTCTTTGATTTCATTTATTTTTAAAGGATAACAGAAGTTAATATTCAAACTAAAACAGTTTAACAGAAAAATTACATGTAAATTCATTAAAATTATCACTGAGTTGATTTTTTCCTTTATTTATTGTCTTATCATGTAGGGCAGTTTTTAAGTGTTTTCATGGCTCTTAGTTCTTTCATCCCTGAAGGTAACTTTACAGTGTGAAGGGGAAATTAATTGCTGGTAATGTTCATAATGATGAAAGCACATTATTCAGGATATATCACTAAGTATTCTGTGGATCCTTTAACTACTGTTTTTAGTTTTTTTCTTCCTCTGATACACCAGAGTATGATAATTAGGAGATAGTTTATCCTTTGTAATCTTTGAAAACCTAAGCAGAGATTAGTAACGTATCTCCTGGCCATAATTACTAAATAAAAATAGACTAATGCCAATGCAGTTCTCTAAAGCAATCACACGTATCTTTAGCTGAAGTGATTACTAAAGAGTTAAGACTACACTGTGACGTCACTGACGGTGCTGAGAAGCTCACTTGATGTTTACCGACGTGCCCATTGTCTGAAGGGTCCTTGCTGGGAATTTCTAGCAGTCTGGCAACAGCTCCCAGTTTTGAATGCAGAAAGGCAAACTAGTGCAATCACACCCAGCCATTCCGGTCTGATGGGAAAACATTGTTTTACACAGTGTTAATACTTTTGTCAGCGATTCTTGACAAAACTGCGGACATATTACCTTTTTTTTTTAAGGAGAAAAAAAATAATTGTTATATTCCCTTAGTTGTGTATTCCATCTTTGTTATTTTTCTTTTTTCTCTAATGCTAAAATATTTGAAGAATAAATTTTCACTTAGCCAAACAATTTTACTCAGGACTTCGTTATTCAATTGTATTCTCTCTGGTTATATCATCTTAAATAGATAAACCCAAACTTGATTAAATGAATGAACCTCTTGCATAGACAATTTCTTTTTTTTAATTGAATTCTTTATTGGTACAATTTATATACATCTCAAAATCACATATAACATTGGGGAATTTGTACCAGTGTATGACACAAGTTAATTCTCATTTTTACCCATATCCCTACCCACCCACACCTCCTCCCTCCTTTATACATGCTCTTTTATTTTCTTTCTATATCATATTTATTCCTTCCCCTCATCACATTCCCACACCAAGTTTCCTATAGAAATATTCCACTCTATAAAAGCTGTCCTACTTTCTAGAGCTCATTTGCATCTATAGGTGTTCATGCTAAAGAGAAGATCTGGAAATTGTCTACCTGTGATCTATTGATTTCACTTATTAGTATATCCTCCAGGTGTCTCCATTTGCACCTAAATGGATCGATCTTTTCATTCTTTATGGTAGAGTAATACTCCATTTTATTAAAAAAAAAACACATCTTCTTTATCCACTCTCCAGTTGATGGACATTTGGGTTGTTTCCAAGATTGAGCTATCACGAACTGAGCTGCTATGAACAAGGGTGTACATCTGTCTTTCCAATGCGAGTTTTTAAATTCTTTTGGGTATATTCCTAGCAGGGGGGTAGCAGGGTCAAGTGGGACCCCTAGTCCTAGTTTTCTGAGAAATCTCCACACAGATCTCCACAATGGTTGCACAAGGCATAGATAATTTCTAAAGTAAGAGTGGAAATACATCTTGTTTCTGTTTTCAACTTATAATTCATTCCATCTAAGATTAAAGTTAATTTGCATATGGCCAAAGCACATTCCAAATCCATCTTCCTCATCCTACAGCAGCAGCTACTGCCTTAGTCCAAAACTTTGAAAATAATAATATAGCTTTCATTTGCTCCCCTTTCTTCCTTCTGTAAAATCGTAGTTGTTAAAACATCATCCCCAAAGGAAGAGCTGAGGTACTTAAAAAAATCATTACTGCCCTTACATAGAGTTCTCTGATTGCTTTCTATGACAAGTAAAATCAAATTGTATGTCTTTTGTTTTCTCTTTTCATTTTTCATTGCCTGCATGGATGCATTACAATGCTCTTATTCCCCTGTAGCTCTAGGAATGACAGATTCTCACCTATTTTTATATTTTACTTAATTATAGTGTTTGGGGCATTTTTTCACTACATACTTTTATGGCAACATTCTACTCATTTTTCCAATGCCTAGTCAAACTTCTTTAGAGACCTCCTCTGACAAACTTGGGTATAATGGTTCTAACTTCCGTTTAGCTTCATTGATTTATAACGTTTGTTGTGGTTTGTTTTATCATATTAATGTTTGCTTTTTCAAAAATTATCTTGTTTTGAAATATCATGAGGTTTTTCTTTGACCTAGATCTGAAATTCCATTGAAAAAGTATAATGTAGATTAGACTTTTAAGCGATTTAAAAAAATCAAAACCACCAGGCGTGGTGGCACACGCCTGTAATCCCAGCACTCGGGAGGCAGAGACAGGAGGATTGCTGAGTTCGAGGCTTGCCTGGACTACATAGCGAGCTCAGAGCCATCCTGAACTACAAAGTGAGACCCTGTCTCAAAAAAAAAAATCAAAACCAGGGCTATATATTACTGTTTTATACAATATTCCAGGAAATTAATGTTTATTTCACTGATATGGAAGGCAGAATTTTAAGAGATTCTCTCTGAAATGGCCTAGGATGTTGTATGATTAACTGTCATAGACGGGGCAGCACCAGAGTATGTGAACACACATAGCATCTTTGATTAGGTTTTTCATATGCCAATGGCAGAAAGGGATTTTTCAGATATAATTTTAAAAACTCATTAAGTGACTTTTTGTTAGAATGAGTGGCTGATGTTATCGGGCCTACCCGAATCAAGGGAGGCTTCATCGCAGACTGGAAGCAGTAGCAGAGATCCGTCCCCCTGGCCATCTTGTAGAAGGTAACGATGCTACTGTGTAGTGAGTGGGTTGCTACAACAAAGAGCAGGTGGCTTGGGTCGCAGCCAACACCGAGCCCACATATGTGGCTCATGAGTGTGTGACATGATATCTCCACTTTGGAAGACATTTGTCATTTTATGTATATACTTCCCATGAGACCCATACTTCTGATCCTAGATGTACAGGAACAGGAAAACTTTGAAAGATTTGTCTTCAAACATAGAAGTGTTCAAAGGAACATTACTTGTAGTGTCTCAAAAGGGTAAATAACTCATAGGACTGTCACCTGATACATGGATATATGAACTATTTTAGAAATGAAGCATGTCCTGCAAGAGAATATTTTTCACAATAAAATGGAACGAAACGCTGATAAATGTTAGCGTGCCAATGAACCAGAAAAACATAAGTGAAATATTCACAAAAATTCATGTGTTTTATGGTTCTGTTTGTATGATACTCATAGAATAGACAAATTGTACAGAGAAGTGCTTGCCTACGGCTACGAATAAGCATCATGTATAGTGTGAGTGGTAAAGAATGTGAAGTTTTGTTTTTTGTTTTTTGGTTTTTTTTTTTAGGTGATAGAAATGCTTTAAATAAGTTGTGGCAGCTGCACTATTATTTCCAGTACTAGGAATTGAACTCTGAATTGTAAACTCATGAGGCAGGCAAAACACCACTAAGCTAAATCCCCAGCCCTGCACTACTTTATATTTCTATTAAAGCTGTTAACTATACATTTAAATAAGTAAACTGTACACATCTGACTTATCTGAGTCTGTCACAAAACATGCTATTAAAAATAGTGGCTCACAGCATGTTGCATGCTATGCTTTCTCCATGGATAACAAGCCTCAGAAGCATAATCTATGTTTATGGGGTGGGCCAGGTCCAAAAGGCCTGTTCTCCTGCTCCTTCAAGGACCCAGATTTATTTCATCTTGTTATTCATGGTTATAAAGTGACACTAATGGAGGAAACTTGTATTCTAATTTGAAAAAGTAGAAAAAAGTTACCTTAACCTAACCTACCATTTTTATATATTTAATTAATAAGCCTTACAAGCGATAACAAGGTTGACTTAATATAAAGAGGTGTTATTCCCAAAGCCATGCCATATTGTAAACAGCTGTGCCTATACTTTTTTTGAAGAAAGTAAAGTCTTGCCTCATGAGATAGAACTTTGAAATGAAAAATAACCTTGCATTTTTGGGAGGCCAGTTTCAGTTGCATTAATTTGTTTGGCTTAGATACTTGAATTATTGTCATCTAATTACAAAATACTTTTTAATTTGATACTAATGTTAATATGATTTTCTTCTAGAAAGGGAGTATCAAGAATATTAAACATCCATTATGTTCCTAAGAAGTTTTACTTCAGTTTTAATTGTGAGATTTTTCCAAAGTTTAAACCAAGAGAACCTTTCTATCTTAAAAGAAAATTTGAGCAATAACTTAAAGATTTTCAAATATGCTATATATTCACACGATCAGCCCTTTGTATGAAGAATGTTTAAAAATCCATCATTTTTATAAGGCAGAACTCCAAGAGCAAAACCATTAGGCTAACCACAAGATGCAAAACTTTCAATATAAATGAACTTCTATCAGTTTTTATTTTTATCTTTTTGTGAGATATCCTGTGACATGCTTAAATAGGATAAATGATTAAAATAAAATTTGTCTACATTCTTAAACACATCTATGTTTTGTTTTGGTTGAATGAGTGTGTAGGATCTTTCATTTGGTTAAATGAATTATTACCATATTATGAGAAGAGTTGAATTTTTTCTTCCAGAGAAAATGCATTACAGAAGAATGTGGACAAAATTTTGTGAGACATACTGGAACGATTCAAAACAGGCTTTCACTCAGATATTACACAATAATGTCGCATCTTTAGTTTTTCAGAAAACTTCATAGCTTTTGAAAAATTGTAAAGAGTTTATGACAGCCCATTCCATGATTTTTGCATTCATAGCTTAAGGATGAAATTTTATACTAAAGCAACAAACCTGAACACCATTTCTAAAGTATTTTATGGTAATAATGGAATTCGTTTTCCTACTCAAAAATCCCTGTATTTCATCTTACATCACAGAAGAATGAGCATTTGAAACACTTTTCAGATTATGGTAAGTTTTAATGAGAGTTTAAATAGTAAGTATAATTTTCTCCTACTCATAAACACTAAAGCTTGTGCCACAAATCCCATTTTTGTCCTATGATGTCCTTTCTAGGTAACTGAATGAGGAAGGGAATATTAGAAACAGAAAATGTTTTCAATGATTTTCACAGTGCAGATTAGCATTCTACTCATTTTTATTGTATTAGAGTTTTCAAAAGACTAGTAAAATCAGCATTATTGTTCATCACTAAGTTATGTACTAAAGAATTAGTTTCCAAAGAACATTATTTAGACTGGCTCATGGCTTTACACTGAGGAAATAAGAAAATTTTAATTCAGACTCACATTTTCTGTTATCTATTTCTATTTGAATAATGAGACTGCTATAACTGCTGTGGGTTACACAAGCACAAAAAGCCTCTTGTAGGGAAGAGAAGAACACAAGCAATATATCACCCAAAACATTTGCAGATAGGTTAGCCGTGGTGGGGGGAGGGCTTTAGGATGAGAAAACTAAATACCTGTTTCTCTTTACAAGGACAGTGGGAAAAGACACTTCATAAGAAATTTTAGTTTCAGAAACACAGCACTTCAAATCTGATAGGAAAGCAATTACTCTGGAAATTTCTAAAAACAAAAGTGTGGTCTGTTTTAGGATATCCAATTTCCTTCTCACTACCAAAGATCTTTGAATAATACTACATGTATTCTACTTTAAGAATGGGGCCTTTTAAAATTAGAGCATAAATACATATCAGTGGATTTATTGGCATTCTCTTTATAACAAGTCGGAGACAAGGTGCCTTGTAGAGAAGCGCGTTATATGTACAAAGAGGATTTCTTAGTGGCTGAGACCACTTAGCAGTTGAAGCCTGTGATCTCTCTGGTAAAAGTGTTCATGTGACTGAAGAAACTTAGTGTCTGATGATGAGAATCTTATGGGACTTAGGATCGACATAGGCACAAAGCTACAATGGAAGGTGCTGTTTGGAAAGGCATCCCATATGCACTTAGGGAATCTAAGGCTGAGACTTCCTGGATGTGTGTCCACTGGAAATTCATAAAAGAAGCAACTCTCACTGCAGCTAGAAACCCTGAAGAATGAACACGACTGAAGATCTAAAAACACATATTGCGTTGGGATATGTGTCCTCACTAGCACATCATGACATGGAACTGTACATATTCTAAGGATGGATAGATAGATTAGATAGATAGATAGATAGATAGATAGATAGATAGATAGATAGATAGATAGATAGATAGATAGATAGATAGATAGATAATATCCTTAAACATCTTACCTTCCAGAGGAGGCCTTAGGGAATGCAGCTTGGTATCTAGATGATAGTGTCTGATGAAACTAGTCTCTTGAAAGCATTAGTAAAAAGTATGAAACACTTCACAAATTTGCATGTCATCTTTTTGTAGGGACCATGGTAATCTTTTTCTGCATCATTCTACTTTGAGCATATATTCTGTCAAAGTAAGCACTTCTAAAAATAATGTTAATGAGGATAATCATAGAGCTTTTCAAGGGATAATACTAACACTATTCTGAGAAGCACAACTAAAATCAAATTCTGGAGTGTAACAAATTAATATAAATTGAAAATTTTAAACTATTGTATCATATCATTAAATTTAGCTTCACAAAGGATAATCAGAAGTAGAAGGAATGTTTACATTTAAAAACATTACAATAAAAGCCACATTATCAAGAACAATGAGATAAATCCTCTGGAAGTAAAGGGATGTATTTTGAGGGAATAGATGACAATGTGTCATTTTCTGTAACATGTTTATTTTTTTAATTTAAGTATTCACATGTGGCACGATCACACTTCTTTGATCAACTGTTTATGGCAATTCCTGGCAAAAATATTTTCATTATGAGTAAGTTATTAAATTCTTTCTGGCTATTAAAATACCCTTTTAATGATCATTCTTGTACCCTCTTTTATATAGAATAAAATTTTACTCAAGTTTTTCCCTTCTTCATCTGTCTATGATTGATGTCTGACTGGTTTAGAAAGACACTCCTTACATGTATCGTTCTAGTGAAAAATTCTTTTTTTTCACTGTACCTGCTGTTAATAGACCAAAATATAGGGAGAAAAAAACACTGTATGTTCTTCTCCCTAGCTGTTAAGTAAATTTTCATGGTTCCTCTTTTAAAATCTAGGCCTTTGTACCTCTCATCTTTAAACTATAGCATCCACTAATGCACGCCTGGGTCTGATCTGTTGGCAAACATCTTACAAAGCATTTGCAAATACATTTCCTTCCTCATCATCTCATTCTTCTTTCTTATCGCTGGTGGCATGACTGGCCTCGCAGAATCTCGGAGTCTTGGATTAATGATCTAGTCATCCTGACATTAAACCTTCACACACTGGAATCTCACCCTTATAGCAGAACAGTTCACCTCCATTAGTCTCAATTTTGTGTTTAACCCCACATCCATGAAGAGTAAAACATCCATATTTTTAATTTAACCTCTCTCTCACCTTGAAAATTGTCATATTCCATAATGACTAGAACTTCCTGCACCCTGCCACGTTTACATCGCTTCTGGATAAATTCATGATGCACATTTCTTTAAGTTTGTAATATTTTATAACTTCCAACAGCGGTATACATTTCCAAGCCATTGATTCCTTTGCTCCATTATCTTACTCAAGCTGCATTGCTACTCGAGTAGATGCTCCTTCCTCACCACAGCGCCCCCTAGTGTCAGCTCCTGCGACACTGAACAGACTGGAAAGAACCCGTGGGTGGCTCTCGACCTGTATTTACACCGATGCCTTTAACTGGGGTCACTTTGGTCCTGACAATCATATTTTCCCTTCACCCATTTACACTCTCATTCTCGTCTATGATTCTTTTTCATTCTCCTTCCTTTGTGAAGCTCTAGACAACTTCTGTTCTCATCTTCGGCAGAAGACATTGAGTGTTTTTAGTGTGGCAAAAGCAACACACATTAACTACCTTGAATAATTTCAAGTGAAAAGTGCATTCGTGTAAAATATATTTAAATTTGTGAGATTGATATGCAGAAGTTGTGACAGGCTTTTGTAAATTTTGGCACAATTGTAATAGATGTAAATATTAATTAGTATCCCGATGTAGCCAGCAAATTTTCCCCAATAACTGCATATTCACTGTGCACTGAATTAGAAGTACAAGCGAGCTACTCAGAAACAGAAATAGCTAACACTCTCAATGGCATTTTACTTTTGATCTGATCCTGACTTTTATATGGAAGATCATTCAACCTATAATTATCCTTTTTTGATCTCTCCATGTGATCATGCCCATCAATGTATAGGCACGTTTTTCTCTGATCTTAAATATGATTTTTGATCATAGTCTCCCTCTCTAGCCACTACTCTATTTCCATTCTTCTATGTACTACAACTTCCTTGAAGATGTGTGTACAGTCTTCCTCCAATGTGTTTCTTCCCGATCTCTACTATAAATGATAAGGAATTTTTACTGTTATTGTTATGTGGGAACTATTCTCATAATATAGTAAATGTTATTGAATTTAAAGTTAGTTTTCAATCCTTACTTGTATTAAATCTTTGCCATCTTTGGTACAGTCCACTAGTCTGGTCTAGATATACATGCCTTTATTGGTTTCCAGAATAGTATATTTTCTAATATTCTTTCTTTGTTCCTTGACTTCTGGGAGGTTTTATTACTTGTCTTTAGTCTCTTGCTCTACTTAATACTGAATGGGGTACCATTCGGTCTTAATAAAACACCTGAACTCCAGACATTGATTTATCTGCTGATTTTACATGTATTTTGATGCCTAATCTATGTCCCAAATTTGTCTGAAAACATGTTGATCTGATGCTCTACTTTTATAAATGTTCCTTCTGCATTTTTTTTTATGATTCTAGCTTACAACAACTCTATTATTTTCCTTAAATCAGAACTTTGAGTCTTCCTTGGTATCCCCTGGGTCTCATGACATCAGTCTACATATCTCATATTTCGTTTATAAAAGGTACCTGAATTGTCTTTCCCATTAACACTCTCATCTCTTAGTTCCTAGTGTCACTCGTTAGTAGAAGTTTCTTTGGTCATGGAAATGTCTTACATGTGTATTGTAATATATTTTTAACCCCGAATGGCTACTAAACATTTGAAATATGGTGTCATTATAATGTTTGATTTTAAATTAATTTAAGCTGATTTAAATGCCCACATATGCCTAATATCTATGAGGCAGGTCTATATATCTACACTGGTAGTCTCTCAGTCTATTTTTTTAATATACATTACCGATATATTATATATATATATATATTATATATATATATTTATATATATATTATATATATTATATATATATAAAATTCACTCTTTAATTATTCAGCTCACTCACTCTAACCATTATACCATGCAGATCATGTGCTTGACTTCTTTTTTATGTATACTTCAAATTTTCCATTAGGTGCTACACATTATTAGCTAATGCATTTGTCTTAAGTAATCCATCACTTCACATTTTGTCTCTCCATTCACAAATTGATGACTGTTTGGCTGTTTCCACATTTTGGGTACTGGGAACAATGCTTCTATGAATACTTGCATATGCAGACATATTTTATTCCCTTTTAGATAAATCCCTGGAGTTGGATTCGCTGAGTTGTATGTAGTTGTGTGCTTCATTATTCAAAGAAATGAAAACTTATCATGATGGCTGACCATTATACTCCTACTGC
>PVIC010053879.1:0-11701 GCA_004025085.1 Thryonomys swinderianus
CTGCTGTGATCCTGTTGGGCTTCCCTTTGAATGTGATTTTTTTTCCTTTTCTTTAACTGCTTTCAGTATTTCATTCTTCTGTTAGATATCTGGAACTATGATATTTATATGGCTAGGTATTTTTTTATATCACAGCATTTTGGAGTCCTTACGCCTAATTTATCTGTCTGTCCAATTCTTTTGCTCTGCCTCTAAAGTGTTCTGCCATTATACCTATGAGCAGTTATTTTATGTCTTTTGTACTGTCTCCTGCTTCTTTAGTGACTACAGTCAGTCTTACGTTATTCTTCTTTGAGTCATCTAGGGGTTGTTGGATTGATTTCTCATGGTCCCTTGCCATTTTCCATAAGTTATTGCTTTGCTGTTCATTGGCTTTGAATCTGTCCTCTAGATCCAAAATTTAGTCCTCAGTTTCTCTCATCCTGCTTTGCAAACTTTTGCTATCATTTTTGGTCACCTAGAATTCTGCTTGAAGCTGTTTAAAATGTCCCATTGCTTTTGTTATTTCAGATTCTATCATGTCCCTGACCTCTCTTCAATCATATAGTTCACTGTGGACAACATCTTTGTTTTCATCTCAGAAATCAGTTCTGATTTCCATTTTACTAGATTAGCTTTTGTTACCAGCTTAGAGTCCTGGTGACTGAGCTTGTTTGTTCCATTTCCCTTTTCCCTGAATTATGTGGTGGTGATGATCTTTGTATTTGGATTCTTGAATTTTTTCTCATTTGTATCCTGATGTCCAGTGCTGAAAGTCATGCACGACCTAAACTGCACTTACCCAGGCTCACCCAAACAAGAATGGAGGTCCCATGGGCTTCTGGTCTGTATCTGATGGCAGGAAAGCTGCTGGCCAACAGTGGAAGTCACTGCATAACTTCCATGGAGCTTACCCAGGGTTGCCCAAATGGGAATCAACTGACCCTTCTTTTGATAATTTTTAATAAGTTCACTTTTGTCTGTATGTCACCATACTTTTAAATTTCCTTTTCTCTTTGAGTACCATAATTATAATATGTTTTTATAACTTGCCATGTATATCCTCATACAAGTGCCTTAAATATTTTGATTGGCCATGTTGTGTAATGTATATTCTTGAATGTAAACTTGCAATGAACTGAATTTATGTGATAATTTGGGATATAAATACATAGTACAGTGTTGTAATTCTATCACTGATGTCTTAAATGTTTCCATTTTCTTGCTTAATCTTCCTCAATATGACATATGCACCTATGTATCTATATCTTATTTTGTATATATTATATTCATGTGAATAATATATGCAATAAAATAATACATATACAAAATTTTTTCTCTCATATTTATTCAGAAATTTTGAGAAATTTATTGATAATATGGTAATAAATGCACTTATTTTCCTCCATTTTATTTGTTATATTTAAACTGCTGTTTCTAACATCAACCCTGACTTACATCAATTTTTAATTTTTTAGACTTTTATTCCTACCGTTTTGAGACTGTTGCTTTGTAGTATCAGCTTTCTTATCTGTAGTCCGTTTCTGTTATTTCATCACACAGACAACTTGATATTTGTGTATTTAAATTGATAATGGGAACTGGCCTGCCTCTAGACTCTGGTTAGATGCCCCTTGCAGGCTCCCCTCCCGCTGGGTGAGTCTGCTGCAAGCAGTGGGCCTGCTTCTGGACTCTGGTTAGATGCTTCTTGCAAGCTCCACTCCTCCTGGATGAGTCTGGGTAAGCCCAGCTGAGGCTGTTCAGTGACTTCCGCTGCCTGCAAGCAGCCCACTTGCAACCAGACCCAGGCCAGCTGACCCAGGGACCTCCACCCACTCCAGGAGGGTCTGGTTAAGCAATGCTGAGGCCACTCAGTGATTTCCACCACCTGCAAGCAGCCTGCCTGCCTGCCACCAGACCCAGGCCAGCTGCCCTGTGGGAAATCCATCCATCCCAAGTGACTCTAGCCTACCTGCCATTGGACTCATGCTAGAAGCCTTGTGGGAGCTCCATTACTGTTTGCATGAATCTGGGTAAGCATCAAGTAGATAGTGCAGTGATTTACAGTGTTAACCAACACAACAGATATGAGAAAAAATTCAAGAACCCAAGCACAAAGATCACCACCACAGGGAATTCAGGGAAAAGAGAAATGGAGCAAAATGAAGCTCAATCTCCAGGGCTCTCTGAACTGGTAACAAAAACAGATCTACTAATACGGAAATCAGAACTGATCTCTGAGATGAAAACAGAAATGCTGGCCACAGTGAAGGTCTTCATTAAGAAAGAGATCAGGAAGATTATAGAAGCTCAGATAACAAAAGCAATGGAACATTATAAAGAGCTTCAAGCAGAGGTCCAGGTGATTGAAAATGAGAATGAAAGTTTGTGAAGTAGGATGAATGAAGCAGAAAACAGAATTTCAGATCTAGAAGATAGACTCACAGCCAATGAACAAGAAAGGAATAATCTATGGAAAATGGCAAGGGACCATGAGAAATCAATCCAACAGCTCCTAGAATACTGAATGAAGAATAACATAAGGCTGATTGGAGTCATGAAGAAGCAGGAGACAGTGCAAAAGACATAAAAAAACTGTTTACAGATATAATGGCAGAAAATTTCATAGGAAAAGGAAAAGAACTGGACACACAGATAAATGAGGCATCTAGGGCTCCAAAAGCCCGTGATATTAAAGAATCTACACCCAAGCATATAATTATCAAGGTTCCAGATATCCAACAAGAGAATGAAGTACTGAAAACACCTAGAGAAAAGGAGAAAAAAAAACACAAAGGGAAGCCCATCAGGATCAGAGCAGACTTTTCAACACAAATGCTCAACCCAAGGAGAGCCTGAAGGGAAGTGTTTCAAGCATTGCAGGAAAAGAACTTCCAACCAAGATTGATGTATTCTTCAAAATTATCTTTCAAGGTTGATGGAGAAATAAGATACTTTCATGACAAACAACACCTGACAAACTTCTCAATGACAAAACCTACACTCCAAAGCATTCTAAAGAATGTCTTGGATTAAAACAATGAGTGTCACAAACTCATGAGACCTAGCAGAGTGAATTTAGTGAGCAAGACATGAAACTGAGTGGAAAGGGGAAAAGCAAAGAAAAAATGAGCCAAGAATAGGATAACACCATGACAGGTATAAATCAGGCCATATCAATCATAACCATTAATGTTAATGGCCTAAATGGGCCAATTAAAAGACACAGACTGGCAGAATAGATTAAGGATCAAGATCCTACAATATGCTGCATACAAGAAATGCACCTAATTCAGAAAGAAAGCCACAGACTAAAAGTAAAAGATTGAAATACAATTCTCCATGAGAAGGGAAACTGCAAAAAAGCAGGAGTGGCTATCCTATTTGCAGACAAAACAGATTTCAAGCCAAAATTGATTAAGAGAGACAAAGGAGGATACTGCATCCTTGTACAGGAAACAATCTGAGAGAGAGAGAGAGAGAGAGAGAGAGAGAGAGAGAGAGAGAGAGAGAGAGAGAGAGAGGACATTCATAAATATTTATATACCAAATTCCAATGCACCAAATTATATAAAACAAATATTAACAGATGTGAAAACTCTGCTAAGCACTAATACAATAATAGTTGGTGACTTCAATACCCCACTGTCACAACTAGACAGATCAATGGGACAAAAAAAAATCAATAATGAAATACTTGAAGTGAACCAAACCTTTGAACAAATGGACTTAATAGAGGCCTACAGAATATTTCATTTGACAAAATCAGAATACACATTCTTCTCAGCTTCCCAAAGTAGTATGCTCAGTATTCTCAGTATTCCCCAAAGAAGACCACATACTAGTTCATAGAACATCTTTAAGTAAGTGCAAAGGAATTGAAGTTACCCAGTATGTACTGTCAGACCACAATGCCCTGAAATTAGAGCTGAATAGCAAAAGACATCCCAAGACACTCACAAACATGAACATTGAGTAATACTCTGCTGACCAACCAATGGATCACAGAAGAAATCAGGAGAGAAATTGAACAATTTTTTTTTTTTTGCTTTTGAGACAGGGTCTTGCTTTGTAGTTCAGGCTGGCCCTGAGCTCACTATAGTGCTCAGGCAAGCCACCGCGAACTCAGAAATCTTACAATTAAATGATAATCCTAGTACAACTTACAGGAATTTATGGGATACAATGAAAGCAGCTCTATGAGGAAAATTCATAGCAGTAATTGCCTACAGCAGGAAAATAGAGCAAGCTCAAATAAACAACCTAATGCTAAACTGCAAGCTACTAGAAAAAGAGGAGAAAAAACAAATCTAAAGCTCGTACTAGGGAGGAAATTATAATGATCAGGGCAAAATTTAATTCAGTGGAGACTAAGAGAACCATACAAAAAATCAATGAATCCAAGAGTTGGTTCTTCAAAAAGATTAATAAAATTGACAGACCCCTAGCCAACCTTATCAAACAAACAAAGGAAAAGGCTCAAATCCATTCTATTAAGATTAAAAATGGGGAAATCATTACCAATCCAGTGGAAGTCTAGAGAATAATAAACACGTACTTTGAAAATTTGTATTCTAATAAGATGGAAAATGTAGAAGAAATAGAAAGAGTCCTAGAAACATGAATTTCCAATGCTGAATGAAGAGGATATAAAAATGTTAAATATTCTAATATCAACTTGTGCAGTTGAACATGTAATAAAAAATCTACTGACAAATAAAAGTCTTGGTCCTGATGGCTTTACCACTGAATTCTACAAAACTTTCAAAGAAGAGTTAATACCACTACTTCTCAAACTGTAATGAAATTGAAAGGGAAGAAGTACTCCCAAATTCATTCCTTGGTGCAACAATTTCCTTCATTCCAAAAGGTGAAAAAGACACAACCCGAAAGGAGAACTACACATTGATGCAAAAATCCTCAAAAAGATGCTAGCAAACAGAATACAGAGAATTGTCAAGAAGATCAAACACCCTAACCAAGTTGGATTCATCCCAGGGATGCAAGGATGGTTCAACACATGTAAATCAATAACATTATTCATTATATCAACAGACTCAAAGACATAAATCCTATGGTCATCTCAGTAGATGCAGAGAAAGCTCTTGACAAAATCCAACACCTATTCATGATCAAAACCCTGCAGAACCTCAGAAGAGATGGACTGTATCTCAACCTTATAAAAGTTATTTGTGAGAAACCCACAGCCAACATCATCCTAAATGGTCAAAAACTGAAATCTTTCACACTAAGATCAGGAACAAGACAAGGATGTCCACTGTCACCACTCCTGTTCAATATTGTGCCAGAAACATTAGCCATTGCAATTAGACAAGATAAAGATATAAAAGGAATAAAGATAGGAAAAGAAGTTAAACTGTTATTATTGGCTGATGACATGATTATCTAGAAGGCCCTAAAATCTCCACCAAAAAACTGCTAGACTTAATCACCAAATTTAGTAGCATAGCCGAATACAAAGCCAATGCTCAAAAATCAATTGCATTTTTATATACAAACAATACATTAATAGAGAAAGAAATTGTGGACTCAGTCTCTTTTACAATAGCATCCAGAAAAATGAAATATCTAGGAGTTAATCTAACAAAGGAAGTAAAGGACCTCTACTCTGAAAACTACAACACTCTGAAAAAGGAAATTGAAGTGGATATCAGAAAATGGAAAGACATCCTTTGTTCCTGGATAGGAAGAACCAATATCATCAAAATGGCTTTACTCTCACAACTACTACATAGATTCAATGCAATCCCAATTGAAATCCCAACAGTCTGTTTCACAGATCTATAGAAAAACACCCCCAAATTCATCTGGAACCACAGAGACCTAGAATAGCAAAAGCATTTCTAGGAAACAAGACATGGCAAGGGTTATCACTTTTCCTAAAAAGAAACTTTACTACAAAGCCACTGTGATAAAAATGGCATGGTTCTGGCAAAGAAACAGACCTGAGGATCAGTGGAATAGATCAGAACATTCAGAAACAATACCACATACACTAAGCCACCTCATCCTTGACAAAGGAGCCAAACATCCTCAGTGGAGGAAAGATAGCCTCTTTAACAAATGGTGCTGGAAAAACTGGGCTTCAACCTGCCAAAGACTGAAGCTAGACCCATCTCTTTCATCATGTACTAAACTAAAGTCAAAGTGGATGAGAGACCTAAATATTAAAACAGAGACTTTAAACCTGCTACAAAACAGGTTAGTTAAAACTCTTGGAGACATTGGCTTAGGGAAAGACTTACAAACAAAACATCTAAAGCATGAGAACTATCAGAAGAAATCAACAAGTGAGATCTCTCTATATTAAAAAGCTTTTGCACAGCAAAAGAAACCATCAGGAGAGCAAAAAGGCAACCTACAATATGGGAAAATTCTTTACCAGAAATTTCTCAAACAAAGGGCTACTATCTAGAATATGTAAAGAGCTTAAAATATCAGTCCCCCCAAATTTAAAGTTCAAAAATGGTCACCTGAAATGAACAGACACTTTTCAGAGGAAGAAGTAAAAGCAGCTAAGAAGTATATGAAGAAATGCTCAACTTCACTGGCCATTTGAGAGATGCAGATGAAAACAATGCTGAGATTTCATCTTACTCCACGAAGAATGGTTGCTATCTTGAAATTAGCCAGCAACAAATGCTGGCAAGGTTTGGAGCAAAAGGAACCCTTCTCCACTGTTTGTGGGAATGTAGACTTGTACAACCATTATGGAGATCAGTGTGGAGATTCCTCAAAAAGCTCGGATTAGAGCTTCCATTTGACCCTGCTATTCCCCTGCTGGGGTATACACAAAAGAATTGCAAGATTCCTATCACAGTGACATATGTGCACCCAGGTTTATAGCACTTCTGTGACAGCTAAATCTTGGAAACAACCCAAATGCCCATCAACTCTAGACTGGATTTTTAAAAAATAAAATGGAGTATTACATTGCCTTAAAGAACAATGAGATTTAATAATTTATACTCAAATGGATGTACCTTCAGGACATACTCATAAGTGCAATAAATAGGTCACAGATGTGCTAATATTGTATATTTTCTCTGATATGAGAAACTGAAGCTATAAATGTGTTCTAGAATTCATGAATGATTTTGTGAAATAGTAAATATTCAAAGGGTAATGGGGTTTAGGGTTGAATAATGAAGAAAAAAATTGATGGTTACAAAAGGAAACAATGCTTGTGTATATAGGGATTGGGGAGGTAAAGTGGGTAGGAGAAAGGGGGAAATGAGAATAAATTTGTGTCATATACTGGTACAAATTCTTAATATGGAGTGTAATTGGGATGTGTATATATAATGTAGCAATAAAATGTAAAAAATTAATTGATAATGTGTTTGTTTCCATTGCTTTCATTTTTAGTGAAACACACAACTCACTGTTTTGCCATGAAAGGCCATGTGTGTTACTTTGAGTCCATACTTTATAATCAATGAAAACATTTTTTCAATTTTCTAAATTGCTCTGTATTCTTAATAAATATATTGTCAATATATTTCCTGGTATGTTGTAAAGTTATCACATTGGGAACACCTGTCAATTTTAGAAATTTCAGTAATGATAGAGAATATATCTTTCTTTTTAGATCCATCCTTGTTGGATTTTTATGATTATATGCCCAATAAAATCTGTTCTTAAATGAAAGAATGGATAAATAAATGAGTGACAGAGATAGATCAATGAATGAACGGTAAATGGATAGGTATGGGGATGGAAGTGACAGTGTTAATGGCAAAAAAATTGGAGGAATCTATACGTACATGCAAGGAAGTATGAAAGAAAGGTATAAATACACAAATATGGAGAAATTTAAGAATTTATCTTCTTATCTTTGTTTTTAAAGTTTCACATATGTTCTGACAAAACATTAATAAACATCAGGTTGGAAAATAGTTGACCTTTCCACTTTCCATTCCAAGTCGACAGAAGACAAGCTGTCCTCCTGTCCTGCTATGCCATTCAGAGGCTTTCTCCTAGGACTTGATATGACTGGCCTATGTTCTATTATGAATTTGTACAAACCCAAGAATTTATCTTCCTGTCTAGTTCATCTCTATTTTCTGTTTGGCAGAACTAAAGCCCATGGTTTACATTAAAATAAATATTTCATTGAATTTCCTACATTCAGTCTGATATAGAGAAAGAGCAAACTGTGCCTATTCGTCTGCTGAAGATATTTTAAACATATTTTGGAATCAATCATTAGTGTCAGTGTTGGGAAGCTTATGCTTTGTATATCAGACCATGAATCACTAACCATCCTAGAGTCCTAGGAGAACATACAAGGAAATAAGATCTGTAAAGATCGGGCTACATATGAAATTCAGAAGAAAAAGAGAAAACTTCACCTGTTGGCAACAGATACCAGTTTTAGAAAAAGAACACGTCCCTGTTTTCTGGGATTCATTCTCAAGAACTCACCTGCCACCTATCGTCTTCTGTATTTTCTCTGAGAAATAACCTTAGCAAAAATAGGCATAGCTGACCAAGGAGGAAGATGCCCAGAAACACAGTGTGGTCCACACTTTTGAAGAACATCAGTCATGTGCTCCCCAAATATACTTCGAGAGTGTCCTTTCCACATAGGTTGGACCCATATGGAAAGGACAACCTTTATGTACTTGCAACCCATATGTACTTGCAAAGATTTTTGAAAAATGGAACGAGCTCATTTCTCTTTCAAGGCGAAGTTCACACTTTAGTTATTGATACTGATAAAGAATATTTTCAATTTTCTCAGTTGGGTAGGACCACTACCACAGCTAGTTGGCAGGAAACCACACATTTGAAAACTACACGGTCAAATGAGATTGGGCTTCAAAAGGAAAATTTAACAAGCCTAGAGAATAACTCGTGATACATATGCTAGGGTTTGCTACTCAGCACTTAAGCAAAAGATTATATTGTTATACCTATCTTTCTACTATAGAAATATAAATTATATATATTTAGTTTATTTTTATATTTATTGGTACACTGTATATAAATTATATTTTTATATGTTGATCATCTTCCATTTTTGTTTTTTATTTTTTAATTTTCTGAGACAGGGTCTCGCTTTGTAGTCCAGGCTGGCCCTGAGCTCACTATGTAGCCCAGGCAAGCCTTGAACTCAGCAATCCTCCTGTCTCTGCCTCCCGAGTGCTGGGATTATAGGCGTGAGCCACCACACCCGGCTCATTTTCCATTTTTAATATTTTCAACCAAAACCGTATCTGAGCATAAATTGCCATGTGTAGCCTACGGACACTTCCTTAATGCTAAAGAGTTACTCCCACTTTTTTCCAGATTGTTATTCTTGGTTTAATACACAAATAGTTTTCCTTGCTGATCAATTCTAAAAGTTTAAGCTTCATACACTATTAACGTTGTAGCGTTTCATCAACCTCTTCAGACAACTAACATCATACATTTAGATCTGAGATCAGGATTTAGACAATTAAGACTCCTTCCTAACAAAAACCTCTTTCTCTACTTTTGTACATGTGGATTTCTACCCAGGCTACTACAAGATCAATTTAAGATAAATAGCACATGTCATACAAATCTCCAACTCTCAACAAGAAAATCTTGCTCTAAATACTCTGCACAGAAAAATATAGGTGCCACCAGGTCAGAGAGTCAATACTGTGTTTCCTGACCCTGAATAGGAGGAAGAATCAGAAAAGCAGAGTGAAAAAGTCTGGAGAAGTTTAACTGGTAACCTCTGATACACTAGTGAAGCAGTAACTGAAGTCCTGCTCCTTATGAATATGCACTTGGAGGCAGAACATCCGCCATTTCATATTGTTATAGGTGAGATACTTATAAACTATAATTCTAATACACTGTTCAGCATTAATACACTATCTGGGTAACTATTATTTATCATAAAAAGATATTAGAGCCCCACTCCACCCCAGAACTATGCTGAAACGACCCAGGTCTGAGAGGAGCCCGGCGCCATTTCCTGCATCCTTCCACACCAGAGCGGCACTGAGACAGATGAAGCAAGAAAAGAGTTGAGGGATATCTCTTTGACTAAAGCATTTAGCTTGGTATATTGTCATTGCTGATTTGGATGCTGTTGTTACTCTTTTTATTCTTTCATTTTAAAATAACATTTTTTCTTTTTTTCCTACTTTGCTGGCACTAAATCTGTTCAACTTTCTGGATTTTTTGCCCTCATTATTGCTTGCATCTTTATGCAAAAGGGAATCTAGCTTCTGTTTTGACATCTACTCCTAGATTCCACCATTCACCTTTTGTCCCCACACCGTCTCCTATCTTCCTGTCAGAACCAATACCCAGAAGCAAAAGACTCTCAGGCTGCCCAATTTCTCCTTCTGTAATATTATAAGAAGGTGTGCAAAGTCTGAAGCTATCTTAGAACATACAGTTGGGACTGTTTTATATGTCCTTTTAGCCTCTGTTATCTGCTGGCATACATGAGGTTCTCAAGATATATGTGATCTATATAAATCTGCCAGCCCTATTTATTCTCCTTCTGTCTCCCTACATCCCTGATTTCCCAGCGACCTTTTATTCCCAAAGGGTACTGGGGGTACATTTACCATCTGCATGTTGTATACACATTGCTGATTAATTTTAAATTTTGGCATATGGACATAGAGGTAACTCATGAGTTCTAAGTCTCCAGAATAGGAATTATCAAAACTTTTCCTTGCATTTACTTTGTTTAATATTGATATTAGCACTGATTTTATTATGGTAACAAAGATGATGTGATTGTTTTGTTCAAATACCTCCCGTGATGTGTTAGAACTGAGAACTCTGAAGGATGATTACAGATTCAAGGAGGACACTCTAAGAAGGTGCCACTTCCAAAGGGTTCCCGATAATGGAGAGAGACTTGCAACAAACACTGCCCAGACATCAGACAAAGAATTAAACAAATAACATTAGTAACAACAAAAGAGTAGAAATGAGAAAATATTAAAAAAAAAACAGACAGAAAGATCACAACAGGGAAATTCAGAGAAAAGGGAAAGAGAGCAAACTGAAACTCAAACACCAGGACTCTTGGAGATGGTAACTAAAGTAGATCAAGTAAAATGGAAATCAGAACTCATCTCTGAGATCAAAACACAAATACTGTCCCCAGTGAAGGACATCATTAAAGAAGACATAAGCTGATGGACATTTGGGTTGTTTCCAAGATTGAGCTATCACGAACTGAGCTGCTATGAACAAGGGTGTACATCTGTCTTTCCAATGTGAGTTTTTAAGTTCTTTTGGGTATATTCCTAGCAGGGGTATAGCAGGGTCAAATGGGACCCATAGTCCTAGTTATCTGAGAAATCTCCACACAGATCTCCACAATGGTTGCACAAGTCTGCAATCCCACCAACAGTGTAGAAGGGTTCCTTTCTCCCCACAGCCACGCCAGCATTTATCGTTGGTTGACTTTGTGATCGCAGCCATTCTTTGTGGAGTGAGGTGGAACCTCAATGTTGTTTTCATTTGCATCTCTCGAATGACCAGAGATGTTGAGCGTTTCTTCATATGTTTCTTGGCTGCTTTGATTTCTGCCTCTGAGAAGTGTCTGTTCATTTCAGTTGCCCATTTTTGAATTGGGTCTTTAAACTTGGGGAGGCTGATCTGTTTGAGTTCTTTATATATTGTCAACAATAGCCCTTTGTCTGATACACAGCTAGTAAAGATTTTTTCCCATGTTGTTGGTTGTCTTCTAGCA
>PVIC010053880.1:0-11708 GCA_004025085.1 Thryonomys swinderianus
GTGTGTGTGTGTGTGTGTGTGTGTGTGTGTGTGTGTAGAAAAGTGGAAAACCATACTACATAATGAGTTTATTAGTCCTACAGAAAGATACAAATGATTACTGCATTTGTAGATAAGTAAGTGGCTCAGCTCATGTTACTGTGATTTTTCTTAAACTGAAAAATTGGTACCTGAATTAGTAGTAATCAGGAATCAGGTGGGGTAGGCCATTTACCTCACTATAGCCAGAAATTATGGAATTAATAGTAGTAACAAAGTGTGGTAAAAGTTGGCTAATACAAAGAATCAAGCACATTTTATAACCTTCATTATGCCATTTAGTCTAATCCACCTCTTCTTACTTGGGTGCTAAAATCTCGTAATAAGTCTCCTTCTTTTGCTCTTGCTCTCCTGTACATAGCAGCCAGAGAGAGCCTTTAAAACATAATTGGGATGTTAGACTATATGAAATTAAAAAGCTTCTGTACAGCAAAGGAAGCAACCAACAGATTGAAGAGACAGCCTATAGAATATGAAAGCAAATTTTGCTGTGTATTCCTTCGATAGAGGGCTAATAGCCAGAGTATAAAAAGAGCTAAAAAATTTAGACCCTCTAAAATTAAAAATGAGCAATTTAAAAAGAAATATAAATGGCCAATAAACATATGAAAAACTGTTCAACATCTCTGGCAATTAAAGAAATGCAAATTAAAACAATGTGATTCCATCTTATTCTAAAAACAATGGCTGTCATAAAATAATCAAATAATATCTGGGCATGGTGGCTCACGCCTGTAATCCCAACACTCAGGAGGCAGAGGCAGGAGGATTGCTGAGTTCTAGGCTTGCCTGGGCTACATAGTGACCTCAGGGCCAGCCTGAACTACAAAGTGAGACTCTCTCAAAAAACTAAAACAAAAAACAAAAAACCTAAAAAATATCAAATAATAACAAATGCTGGTGAGGCTTCCAGGCAAAGGAAACACTTCTGCATTATAGGTGGGAATGTAAACTAATACAACCACTGTGGGAATCAGTATGGAGATTCCTCAAAAAACCTGAAGTTTGGGCTGGAGATTTAGCTCAGTGGTTCCGCCACCTGCCTAGCAAGTGCAAGGTCCCTGGTTCAATCCCCAGTAACCACATACAACAATATTGGCGTGGGTGACTCCGACAACCGACAAGGCAATCAGTACCACATACCTCAGTGCTGGGCGTGGTGGCTCACGCCTGTAATCCCAGCACTCGGAGGCAGAGGCAGGAGGATTACTAACTGAGTTTGAAGCTTGCCTGGGCTCCATAGTGAGCTCAGGGCCAGCCTGAACTACAAAGCAAGATCCTGTCTCCAAAAAAAAATTTTTTTGATCCCTTTCTAGGTATCTCCCTGAAAGAGTTAAAGATGTCATATTCTACTGAAATATGCACACTTATGTGTATAGAAACACAACTCCTAACAGCTAAATCTTGAAAGCGCCCTGTGTGTCCCTCAACAGATGAATAAAGTGTGCTATTTATATACTGTGAAGTAGTACTCTCAAAAGAAAGATAAAATTGAGTCATTTGTAGGAAAATGTATGCACCTGAAACCATAATATTAAGCAAAATAAATCAGATATACAAGCTTAAATATTGCATGATTTCTTTTACACGAGAAACCCAAAATATAAATCAAGAGAAAAATAAAAGATAGAGAATGAGAAATAGGAAGATACATCTTTTGTAAAAAGGAAGGAGACCAGGATGGGAAGAGGGAGTTGAAAAACAATTAAGATGTGTTATGTATGTATAAGAACTCCCCATGAAGAATGTAATCATGATATATACTGCAATTGTGTAGTAATAAAAATAAAACCTTTCTTTCTTTTTCTTTCTTTCTTTCTTTCTTTCTTTCTTTCTTTCTTTCTTTCTTTCTTTCTTTCTTTCTTTCTTTCTCTTTCTTTCTTTCTCTTTCTTTCCTTCCTCCCTTTCTCTCTCTCTCTCTCTCTCTCTCTCTCTTTCTCTCTCCCTCTCTGTCTCTGTCTTCTCTCTCTCTCTTTCTTTCATAGCCCCTAGGATGGAACTCAGGACTTTGCCCTTGCCAGGAGCCAGTGAGATACATCCCTGGCTCAACATTTTTTAAATAGAAAAGAAACAAAAACATAATTGAGAGGAAAACTCTAGAAGATGGCAGCTTAGGAAGGACCAGAAATTTTTCATACCTAGGTAGCAATTGCATTAGCAGAATATATATTATGTAACAATTTTTGGAATTCTGGAATCTCTTAAGGTTTACAAGTTCTGGGAAGGCTTAGATAGTAAGCCTTATAGTTGTATTGATACAACTGCAGTTTTTTGCATGATTGTGGCTACCTATCCTCCAACCTCATCCTACATGGCCAGCAACTGTCACAACCCCAGACCAGGAAACAGCTTGCACACAGCTTGTGGGAGCCAGGGTGATCAAAGAAGACCTTGTTCTCCATATACTGGGGACCTGTGCTTTAATTTCTTTCTCTCTTCCTTCCTTCCTTCCTTCCTTCCTTCCTTCCTTCCTTCCTTCCTTCCTTCCTTCCTTCCTTCCTTCCTTCCTTCCTTTCTTTCTTTCTTTCTTTCTTTCTTTCTTTCTTTCTTTCTTTCTTTCTTTCTTTCTTTCTTTCTTTCTTTCTTTCTTTCTTTTTTGAGACAGGGTTTCACTTTGTAGTTCAGGCTGGCCCTGAGCTCAGTAGGGTACACCAGGCATGCCTCGAACTCAACAATCCTCCTGCCTGTGTCTCCTGAGTGCTGGGATTACAAGCATGAGCCACCATGCCCAGTATTGTTGTATGTGGTTCCAGGGGATCAAACCAGGGCCCTTGTACTTGCTAAGCAGGTGCTGAGACCATTGATGAATCTCTGGCCCTGTGCTTTAATTTCTGGTTGTTGTTTCAGATATCAGAGGCATAGGCATGAAATAGGCAGCTATTTTTGTTGTATCTCCCCATTGTAAGGCTTTAAAAATCTAGCATCCTCTCCCTTTTACTTTATAAAGTTTTTCCTTTTTTTGAGACAGGGTCTTGCTTTTGTAGTTCAGGCTGGCCCTGAGCTCACTATGTAGCCCAGGAAAGCCTCGAACTCAGCAATCCTCCTGTCTCTGCCTCCAAGTGCTGGGATTACAGGTGTGAGCCACCACACCCATATTGTATGTGGTTACTGGGATCAAACTCAGGACCTTGTGCTTGCAAGGCAGGCGCTGGAACCACTGAGCTAAATTTCTGGCCCACAGATTTATTTTTTAATGTAGTGCTTATAACCTTCAATGTTACCAGAAAATGTACTTATGTATTGCGTTTATTATTATTTTGCCTTTCACAAAAATATAAACTCCTTAGGGAGAAGAATTTTTGTTTTGTTCATTGATATATGGCAAGAACCTAGAATAATACCTGGCACTTACTAGGCATATGGTAAATATTTGCAAAATACAAATAGTATTTCCATCTGTCATTGAATTGGTAAATTGTGGCTCATTAACCAAAGGAAACTAAATATGCTCTACCCAAAACAAAATTAAGGTTCAGAAACATCCATGACTCATGGAGTGAAATGTAGCAAATCCTGCTAGCATACTATTCTCTATTACCCCATCAATGCATACATATATTGGTAAAATTGAATTAAAATACACACTAACGGCAAAATTACTGTCAGGACTCTACAGGGGAAGGCATTTTGCTTGGAGGGTATTTTTGAGCTGCAGACTGTCACATCTCATCAGATGGCTGAGTATCTAACTGTAAAGCACCACACAATGAAGACCCACTCATCTAATGCCAACATTTTCCCTCACACTGAGCAAATGGGGGCCTAACTGCATGTAAGGATGAGAGAAGGGGAGGAGAAGAGCTAATTCTCTCTCTGATCATGGGCTTTTCCTGGCAGCTAAGATGATGAGATGGAAAAAGGCAGATGAGTGGCTGCTTGAGAAATGCATTGGCAGTGTCAGAGGAATGTGGCGCTTCTGTTCTTACCTCAAGGACAGTGCAGGTGGGTTCTTAAAGTTCTTCCTGGGGCCTTTGCAAGTTTCTAGGTTTCATGGAGCCCCACTGACAGCTCAGTGACACTGTTTTCTTTGAGAAGAGGCTCAGTCAGGTTTTAAGAGTGAAACCTTAAAGTAAGATAAAAGAGAGCTGGACAGACTATGACTTTCAGTTTCCTACTTGAATGTTTGGCCCTGGCACAGCTGTAAGAGGGGGAATGTAACCTTTGGCATGTTTAGCTCCAGAGCCTACAGACTCCTCAAAGTCTCTGATTTTTCTCCCTTCATCTTCATCTTCATTTTTTTTTTTAACAGAGCTCAAATACCTCATAATATACACTCTCAGTCTTGGATCTTTCCCTAAAGTGAGTTTTTGTGACACTACCACAACTACAGCAAGGAGCCACGAAGGGCTCTCATTCATTAAGGACCTTCATCAAATGTTTCTCATCCTCCTCTACATTAAAACTCTTCCAGAAATGATGTATTAACCCAAGGGCATGACTAAAAACTATGTTTAATACCATAGGGTAGACTGGCGGGAGGCACAAGTAGCTTCATATAGACACAACCACCAAAGAAGCAAGATAAGGCTGTAACTCTGTGGCTGTCCTTTCTGATATATAGGTGAAGACTTGGTGGATTTCTGGATTCTTGCTGAGAAGATCCTGAGCATAGATGAGATGGACCTTGAAGTAAGAAACTACTACTTGTCCCTCCTTCTCGTGCTGAGGGCCACCCATCTGCAGGAGGGCTCCAAGGTGGTAGCTCTCTGCAACATGAACATCAGTAAGGACTATAAAGCATATTTGAAGCAAAATCTTTGATGGATGTAACCAAAAGGTCAATGTTGTATTACATAATCTCCAATCTTTTGCTTTTCAGACTGCTACCCACTCCATCTATTAAGTATTAGGGATACCAGTAGGAATCTCAGCCTTTAACTGGAGAAAAGTTGTAAGAGACCAGTTATTTACATTGATACTTGCCTCCTCCTGAGATGTTACTTGCCAGTAAAGATTAGTTGGAAGGGGTAAAGAGGAATTAAAATAAGATACTTGAAAATCTCTGAACTTGCACAGTTTTGTCATTTTATTACAAAATTGAGATTCTATAGAATAACCCCATTGGGAAAATTCAGTACATGTAGCCTCTAAATAGATTACTTTTTAATCTTTAAAGATGAAAAATGGAAGAAAACTATGAAACAAATTATATATGACTCACAACAACCAAGATATTTATTTACACTAAATGTTTGCTAACCTCTTCTATAGAACATTAAATTTGTTCAGGTTGGTTTGCTAAATAATGTAGCATTTCAAGTCCTAATTCAATATTTACATAAATAACCGAGAACTAATGACTTTAAAATCCAAGGTAGTAAGAATTGACTGTTATTTGAAGGATTTGACTCCTTCAAATTATTAAGTCCAAACTCCATCCTTTGCTCATTTATAATCCTAAAGAATCTTATTCCTTTGTATTTTTCTTGTTATTAATTGTGGGAACCAGGGGAAGGGAACGTAACTAGAACCTTTCATTAGGTTCTAGTCTCCAGTGAGTTGGTGGCACACAGCAAAATAATAATAAGTAGGCAGAAACGAGGTTCACTGAGGATAAGTTTGAGCCTGACCAATGCTACTCTGGGTAGTAAAAGACCCCAGGCCCCAGCTCACCACACCTTTTATTTAGCACCTCTTGAGTAACAATGTAACAGCCCTGTGGGCAGGGCAAACACCTCTAATAGTCTTAGAGACATTATGTAGATGAAGATCCGGCTGGGCAGGGCAGACACCGGCAATGGAGTAGTTCCGCCTTGAAGCACCACAGCATGTGGGACCACCGGGAGTCTTTGTTGTTAGCAGAGGTAGAGGCAAGTTGAGTCTAGAGTCCATCTGCACCAGGAAGGCCTGATCAATTTTGACCTTTCAATTATTTCTCCCAAAACATGTTCCCAACAATTAATCACTTTTTGGGGGTTACATTTTGTTTTCCTTTACAGGAACAATTAATAGCCTAAAATATTCAAGAAATCTGATCAGATACTTTTTTCTGTAGAGAAGGAGGATAATCAGAGAAAACGATCACTTATACTAAGTAAACCCTAAAATATTGTCCCTATGTTTATCGGTCTACTTCCTATAATTTTGTGAAGAACTAATGCAATAAATTATACACAAAAACATGAAGGTTTAAAAATCTGTCTCATCATTATTGCAATTATCACGTAATTTTTATCCCTTTCTCTTATTTTTCCTAGAGTCCCTCCTGAACCTCTCTATTTGGCATCCCAACCAGTCAACCAGGAGGGAGACTCTAAGCCACATGCAGAAAGTGGCTCTGTTCAAACTCCAGAGCTACTGGCTCCCCAACTTTTATATTCATGCCAAGATTGCAATGGCCAGCGAGGGAGCATGCCATGGTCTGATGCAAGAATATGAGACTCGCCTATGCAGTTTTTGCTTCACTCACATGGGAGGGCTCCCACTGAACATGAGTGTTAAGGAGTCCCTCCACTTCCCAAAGAAGTACTCAAGCAAGAAGGCCAAGAGAAAGATATTGCAACTGACAGATCATACCTCTTGGTCTCTGGAATTGGACTTCATGCCAGATATCATCACCTCACAAAAGACAGGCCCGCAGAAGAAAGTTATACAAAAGCCTTCCCTTGAAGTGGCTTCTTCAAAAGAGAGAAAAATCAAGTCCTTGGCAAAGGATATTTACTGTGTCAAGAAGTCTAGTATGAGGAAGTCTAAGAGTCATCTCCATATGGAGGGCCTCTTTGAGACAAAGTTCTCTACTCACCTGAGAACTTCCACCCCCATGATTCATCACTCCTCTCATATGACTATCAAGAAGGCCATCAAGCAAAGCTTCTCCTTGATATATACCCACTGGGCCTTGTGTGCTGATGCTTGTGCAGGGGGTCCCTTCCGAGACTACCTGAAGAAGCTGAATTTGAAAGTGGAGATTCAACTCTTGGACCTTTGGCAGGACCTAAACCATTTCATCAAGGTTCTGATGAATAATAGGAAGAATGGGAATGCACTCTTCCGTCACCTGCTGGGTGATAGAATCTGTGAGCTCTACTTGAATGATAAGATTAGTCCATGTTTACCCCTCAAATCTCAAATCATTCAGGGACTGAAGGAGATGTTGCCTTTTGGGGATGCAAATCCTTGGATTCCCAAAGCCCAGAAGGACATCTGCAAGGTAGGCCCATGCCTCAAAGCTGTACTTTTAAGTTAATGATATAATTATCCACATACATTTTCACTTACTGAAGTGCTAGTTTCTTGAGGCACAGTTTTTGTAATTGCCCATGAGCAAGCCAAAACTCCAAAGTAAAATGGAGTGAAAAATGATCAGTATCCACTTTCCTTATTTCTTATTTATAGTTTCCCCAAATTACAAATTCAGAATGTTTTGTTGAGGAAAATTTCAAGAATTTTGTTATAGCCAGGAATGGTGGCTCACACCTATAATCCCAGCACTTGGGAGGCAGAGGCAGGAGGATTGGTATGAGTTCAAGGCCAACCTGGGCTTCATAGTGAGTTCAAGGCCAGACTGAACTGCAAAGCAAGAACTTGTCTAAAAAAAACTAAAAAACAAAAACAAAAAAACCCCAAAACACAAACAAAACAACACAAAAAGAACTTTGTTATAAGCAGTATGTATTGAAAACCAAAGTTCCCTTTCCTAGACCTAGCCAATGAAGAAGTAACAAATAGGGAAGTATTTACTATTATCTCAAAACATTAAATAAAAGCAAAGGAATTCCTTGAATATAATAAGGCCTAAACTATGATTATTGTGTTGTAATAAATTTTTTTAGTGGTACATTTTATTGGTACATTATATATACACACATCACAATTACACTCCACACTGAGAATTTGTACCAGTACATAACACAACTTCTCATTTTCCCCCTCCCCAACCACCCTCCCTCCCCCCCTACAAGAATTGTTTCCTTTTTTTTTAACTGAATTCTTTATTGGTACATTTTATATACATCTCACAATTCACACATAACACTGGGGAATTTGTACCAGTATATGACACAAGTTAATTCTCATTTTTACCCACATCCCTACCCTCCCACACCTCCCCACCCCCTATATACATGCTCTTTTATTTTCTTTCAAAATCATATTTATTCCTTCCCCTTATTACATTCCCACACCAAATTTCCTTTGGAAATTTCCCATTCTACAAAAACTGTCATACTTACTAGAGCTCATTTACATCTACAGGTGCTCATATCAAAGAGAAGATCCAGTATTTGCCTATCTGTGATCTATTTATTTCACTTATTAGTTTGTCCTCCAGGTATATCCATTTGCACATAAATGAATGAATCTTGTCATTCTTTATGGCAGAATAATACTCCATTTTATAAAAAAAAAACACCACATATTCTTTATCCTTCTTCAGTTGATGGGCATTTGGGTTGTTTCCAAGATTGAGCTATCATGAACTGAGCTGCTATGAACAAGGGTGTACATTCTTTTTTTTAACATCAATTTTTTTTCTTTCTTCATATTTACCCCTAAGCCCCATTACCCTTTGAATATTTACTATTTCACAATATCAATAATGCATTCTGGAACACATTTATAACTTCAGTTTCTCATATCAGAGAAAATATATGATATACACACCTCTGTGACCTATTAATGAACTTTGTTTTAAATGGCAAAGTTATGTTGGATAAAAAATGAGAGGAAATAAAAGGTACTGACTGTTTACAAAAAATATGAAGGAGAGTTGGGGAATCACCAGAACAGTATAATACCTATCTAAAGCTATTAATAGTGGAATACTTTTATCATTCATAGGCTAAAAAATTGAAAAAAGGGACCATTTATTAGAATCCACAGAGAGAGAAATGTATAGAGACACTTAGCAGAAAGTATGATCAGTAAGACATGTAGCCAGCCCACAGTGATTTAGCTCAGAGAGATCAGCGGAATAGATAACACTTGGCTCATTATCCTTCTGCCTTCACATTTCCTGCCAGGACACCTCAACTGATGAAACCATTCAGAAGAGAGTACTTTTTTTTTCATTATTCAATAAACTTTATTGGTGCATTATATACACAGCTTACAATCACACAAAACATTGGGGAGTTTGTACCAATATGTGACACAGGTCAATTCTCATTTTTCCCCATATCCCTGCACACCCCCTATATACATATGCTTTTTTTCCCCCAAATCATATTTATTCCTTCCCCTCATTATGTTCCCACACCAAATTCCTTTTGGATATTACAGAAACTATCATACATTCTAGAGCTCCTTTACCTCTACAGGTACTTATATCAAAGAAAAGATCTGGTATTTGCATATCTGTGTTCTTTTTATTTCACTTATTAGTGTGTCCTCCAGCTGTCTCCATTTGCACATAAATGAATCAATTTTGTCATTCTCTATGGCAGAGTAATACTCCATTTTAAAAGAAAAACAGATCTTCTTTATCCAGTCTCCAGTTGATGGGCATTTGGGTTATTTGCAAGATTGGTCTACACGAATTGAGCTGCTATGAACAGAGGTGTACATCTGTCTTTCCAATGTGATTTTTAAAATTCCTTTGGGTATATTCCTAGCAGGGGGATAGCAGGGTCGAATGGGACCTCTAGTCCTAGTTTTCTTAGGAATCTCCACACAGATCTCCACAATGGTTGCACAAGTCTAAAATCCCACCAGCAAAAGAGAAATGTTCCTTTCTCCCCACAGCCTCACCAGCATTTATCATTGGTTGATTTTGTAATAGCAGCCATTCTTTGTGGAGTAGATGGAAACTCAGTGTTGTTTTCATCTGCATCTCTCGAATGACCAGCGATGTTGAACATTTCTTCATATGATTCTTGGCTGCTTTAACTTCTGCCTCTGAGAAGTGTCTGTTCATTTCGGATGCCTATTTTTGAAGTGGGTCTTTAAATTTGGGGAGACTGATTTGTTTAACTTCCTTGTATATTGTAGATAATTGCCCTTTGTCTGACAAACAGCTAGTAAAGACGTTTTCCCACGTTGTTCGTTGTCTTTTAGTGGTGCCAGTGATTTCTTTGATTGTGCAGAAGCTTTTTGGTAGGATGAGATCCCATTTGTTGATTCTTTCTGCTAGTTCTTGTGCTATAGAGGTTTTATTCATGAAGTCTCTGCCTAAGCCAATATCTCCAAGAGTTTTACCTAACCTGTTTTCCAGCAGGCTTATTGTTTCTGTTTTAATGTTTAAGTCTCGTATCCATTTGAATTTAGTTTTGTGCATGGTGAAAGAGATAGGTCTAGCTTTAGTTTTTGGCAGGTTAAAGCCCAGTTTTTCCAGTACCATTTGTTGAAGAGGCTGTCTTTCCTCCATTGAGGATGATTGGCTCCTTTGTCAAAGATAAGGTGGCTTAGTGTATCTGGGGTTGTGTCTGGATCTTCTAATCTATTCCACTGGTCCTCGGGTCTGTCACTTTGCCAGTACCACACAGTTTTTTATCACAGTGGCTTTATAGTAGAGTTTTAAGCTGGGGATTGTAATACCCCCTGCCATGTCGTGGTTGCTTAGAATTGTTTTTGCTATTCTAGGTCTCTTGTTCCAGATGAATTTTTGGATTATTTTCTCTAGCTCTGTGAAGTATAGTGTTGGAATTTCTATTAGAATTGCATTGAATCTGCATAGTAGCTGTGGAAGTATAGCCATTTTGATGCTGTTGGTTCTCCCTACCCAGGAACAAGGGATGTCTTTCCACTTTCTGATAGCCTTTTCTATCTCATTTTTCAGAGTCTTATAGTTTTCAGAGTAGAGGTCTTTCACCTCCTTTGTTAGATTGATTCCTAGATATTTCATTTTTCTGAGTGCTATTGTGAAAGTGATTGACTCTGCAATTTCTCTTTCAGTGAGTCTGTTTGTGTAGAAAAAGGCTGTTGATTTTTGAGCATTGACCTTGTATCCAGCAACCCTACTAAATTTGGTAATTAAGTCTAGTAGTCTTTTGGTTGAGTTTTTAGGATCCTCTAGATAGAGTACCATATCACTGGCAAATAATGACAGTTTAACTTCTTCCTTTCCTAACTTTATTCCTTTTATATCTTTGTCTTGCCTGATTGCTATGGCTAATGTTTCCAGTACTATATTGAATAAGAGTGGTGACAATTGGCATCCTTGTGTCGTTCCTGATCCTAGTGTAAAAGGTTCCAGTTTTTGCCCATTAAGTATGATGCTGGCTGTTGGTTTCTCATAAATAGCTTGTATCAGATTGAGAAAAAGTCCATCTATTCCGATTTTCTGTAGCATTTTGATCATGAATGGGTGTTGGATTTTGTCAAATGCTTTTTTTGCATCTATTGAGATGACCATGTGGTTTTTGTCCTTAAGTCTGTTAATATAGTGTATTACATTGGTTGATTTACGTATGTTGAACCAGCCTTGCATCCCTGGGATATATCCAACTTGATCAGGGTGTATGATTTTCTTGATAACTCTCTGTATTCTGTTTGCCAGTATTTTATTCAGGATTTTTGCATCAGTGTTCATTAGACAGATTGGCCTGTAGTTTTCTTTTCTGGTGGGATTTTTTCTCTGCCCTTGGAATCAAGGTGATGGTTGCTTCAAGAAATGATTTGGGGAACACTGCTTTCCTTTCGATTTCATTAAAAAGATTGAGGAGTACCGGCATTAACTCTTCTTTAAAAGTTTTTTTTTTTTTTTTTTTTTTTTTTTTTTTTTTTTTTTTTTT
>PVIC010053881.1:0-11707 GCA_004025085.1 Thryonomys swinderianus
CTCCTGTCTCTACCTCCCGAGTGCTGGGATTACAGGCGTGAGCCACCACGTCCGGCATTGTGGTATGCGGTGTTGGTTGTTGGTGGGCGTGAGTCTCCACGCCCAGCATTATATGGGGTTACCGGGGATCGAACTCAGGTCCTTGCGCTCACGAGGCACGAGGCAGGCGCCGGAACCACTGAGCTAACCCTCCGGCCCAAGGGTGAACAATTTTTTAGGGGGACAGCAATTGTAGGGAGGGCAGAGGAATGGAAAAAAATGAAAATTAAGATGTGTCATGCACAGGTACAAATTCTCAGTGTTGAATGGGATTATAATGTATATATAAAATGTATCAATAAAATCAATTATAAAAAAGAGTAAATTTATTCATAAGCAATAGTTTTCTTACTGCTAAAATGATCAACCAGATCTCAATTGACTGAAGACTGCATGAGTATACATTACTGCTGCCCCCTCCTGTTTGCTTTTGTTCTTTTCTATATTTCATTTTAAAACTCCTGTCAACACCTGCCCCAATGACAGAGCTAAGAAACATGGTTTTCCTTCACTTACCCATGTAGCTATACTTTCCTGCTTTTCAAAAAGTGAACAGTTTAGTGACTGGTGTCCTGTATTCTTTAAATCTATTCCTATAGTTCTTAAGCTGATTATTCTTGGGATCTTTTTAATTAAGTATGAGGTGTGACCAGAACATATGATGAATGTTTAAAATTTAAAAACATTTCTTATACAATAAAAAAAAACACATTGCCATTAATCTTCCTTAAAATATTCTTCCCTTATGATTGCTGAGTTTGAGGCCAACCTGGGCTACATAGTAAGCTTAGGACGAGCCTGAACTACAAAGCGAAACTGTCTCAAAGAAAAAAAAATATTCTCCCCTTCCTCTGTTCTTGCCTCTTACTTTTTCCTTTCTTTCTTCCTTCCTCCCTCCCTTCCTCTTTCATTTGTCCTTTCTTTCCTTCTTTCTTCCTTTCTTTTTCTGACACAGGGTCTCACTCTGTACTTCAGGCTGGGCTTGTACTCACTGTGTATTGTAGGCTGGCCTCCAACTCACAGTGACTCTCCTGCCTCAGCCTACTGAGTGCTGGGGTAACAGGCACATGCCACCACATCTAGCTTTCTTGCCATTTTCTGAAGCAGTTTGGAAGTCCTTCTCTGTGAGTGTCTTTAGTTGTTCTTTTGTGGCTGCCTTGATGTTCTGAGTCAATTGAAAGTATTTATGTATCATGATCATTTTGACTTAGAGGAACAGCCAGAAGTTTTGTAGTGCCACATCCAGAAAATAAGGTGGATGAAGAAAAAACAATGTTTTCATTTGGCAGAAATTCACTGTAAAAATTTTCTATTTAAGGCTTTGAGGCCAGCCACTATGAAAAGACTCACAAAAGAGTCAAGAACCATTTCAGAAAGTGGCAAAAATGATGGATCTTTAAGTGTGTCCAAAGGAAGGGGGAGGTTTTGAGGGCAATTGATGGCAATATTTTTACTGTAATAAAAATTTTAAACATTCACTACCTTTTTTTTTTTTTGAATCAGGGTCTCGCTTTGTAGTTCAGGCTGGCCCTGAACTCACTGTGTAGCCCAGGCAAGCCTGGAACTCAGCAATCCGCCTGTCTCTGCCTCCCGAGTGCTGGGATCACAGGCATGAGCCACCACTCCCGGCACTGTGGTATGTGGTATTGATTGCTGGTGGGCATGAGTCTCCACGCCCAGCATTGTATGTGGTTACCGGGGATCGAACTCAAGACCTTGCGTTTGCGAGGCAGGCGCCAGAACCACTGAGCTAACTCTCCAGCCCTACCTTTTTTGTTTTTGAGACAAGGTCTCACTTTGCAGTTCAGGCTGGCCCTGAGCTCACTATGTAGCCCAGACTAACCTCAAACTCACAGCAATCCTCCTATCTCTGCCTCCTAAATCCTGGGATTACAGGCATGAGCCACCATGCCCACCATTGTGGTATGTGGTACCTGGGATCGAACTCAGGACCTTGCGCTTTCGAGGCAGATGCCAGAACCACTGAGCTAAATCCCTGGCCCACATTCACTACATTTTTATCACACTTTGTAGGTACAAAGATGAAATACATATTTAATTTACTAAATTTGTTCTTAGGGTGAATGGTGCTACTATTAAGAGTTTGTGCTTTATGAATCTCAGTAGCTCTCCCCATGTCCTCCTGTATGAGTTTTGCATCAGTTAAGTGCTCACTAAAGTAAGGAGTTGGGCCGAGGCTGGGCACCCAAGCCTAGGACAGCCAGCAGCCAGGTGCACAGCACATGCTTTGGCTTGCAAGGCCCCGGCCGCCCTGCCCAGATGTGAGAAAGAGCTTCTCCCAGCCAAATGAACACAGCACGGAGCCATGGAGTCTCTGCTGCTGGGCGGCCGGTGCAGTAGCCACATGGGCACTGGTTTCCTTCACAGGAGAGTTCGGGTCTGTGATGGAGGGAAGTCTAAAGCAGGAAGATGGGACCTCTCAGAAGGTGGCTGTGAAGACCATGAAGTGTGAGTTGTCGGTGGGAAAACCCAGGCTTCTAGGTGGGCTGGTGCACCAGCCCTGGGTGCTCCCTGAGGCCAGGATGGTGCATGGAGCCCCGCTGCTACTCTGCACACGTGCACCGTGTGCTCCTTACCTACCAGCCACTGATGTGTCTAGAATAAAGCACAAGTTTCTGAGGTAGGGTGGCCAATGTCAGCCTCTAACCCTGAAGTTGGGCTGGCTGATTTTCCTAGTGTGATCAGGCTACTTCCTCACTTGCAGATTTTTGTCCTTAATTTTCCTAAGGAAAAAGATTCATGAATGTGAAGCCCATAAAATGGAACAGAAACACCTTACCTGCTACCCTCATGTGTGATTTCAGCCATCTGTTTTACCCTGGTAACATCCCTACCACAAGTCTGCCTTGATGACTTACCTATTGGCTTTTCAATGTGGTAAAATACACAGGTGAAAGATAGTGTTTTAGCCACTGCTAAAGCATGGATCCAAGGTGTGAAGTATGTTCACATTGCAGTGTGAGCAACACCATCAACTTACTGCAGAACTTCTCATCTTGTGAACCTAGAGCTGTGCCTGATAAACACTGGCTCTGCTTCCCTCACCCCTGGTCCCCAGCTGCCTCCATTCTACTTCCTATCTCTGATTTGATTCCTCTAACACCTCCTAGAAATGCAATCATTTATCCTCCTGTGATTGATTTCATTTTATAAAAAGAGAATAATACTGAATTTTAAACAGCTTCCTTAAGTTAATTTCACTCCAGAAACTTATCAGAATACACTCAACTCAGAAGGCATTACTAAGCAACAGACCTGCAGGATACAGGACAAAAAGGGAGAGCTGTGATTTTTTTTTTAAGGGAATAATTGCAGCAGATCCATTGGAAATGACTTTAGTTTGGGAGATTTTGTATTTGTCTTTTCTTTACAAAGAGACTTTAATTTTTTTGGGAGGTGCACTGGGAATTGAACTCAGTACCTTGCTCTGGTTAAGCAAGTGCAGGAATCACTGAGCTAAATACCTGACCTTAGCCTTTAATTTTTTTTTTTTTTTTTTGAGACAGGGTCTCGCTTTGTAGTTCAGGCTGGCTCTGAGCTCACTATGTATATCCCAGGCAAGCCTCGAACTCAGCAATCCTCCTGTCTCTGCCTCCTGAGTGCTGGGATTACAGGCGTGAGCCACCACGCCCGGCACTGTGGTATGTGGTATTGATGGCTGGTGGGCATGAATCTCCACACCCAGCACTGTATGTGGTTACCGGGGATCGAACTCAAGACCTTGCGCTTGCGAGGCAGGCACTGGAACCGCTGAGCTTAACCCTCCAGTCCTAGCCTTTAATTTTTATGGCTTCTGTTGTTTTACAGAAAAATTGAGCAGAAACTACAGAGAATTTCCATAGATTTCCCTCTCCCACACTTTTAAACTCCCACAAATTTAAACTTTCATTAATATTTTCAGCAATATGGGGTATGTTTTACAATTGATGGATGCAGATTAACATATTATTAACTGTTATTAACATGTTATTACCTTAGTTTACACTTGAGTTCACCCTTGGTGTTGGTCATGGGTTCTAACAAATATAAAAGAGATGTGTGTCCAACACTATAGTATCATACAGAATAGTTTTGTGGCCCTGAAGTTCCCCTGTCCTTTGACTTTGGCCCCTCTCTCCCCACAACACCAGTAACCCCTGACAAACACTCATTTGTTTTCTGGCTATACAGTTGTGCCAGTTCCTGATTTTACTTTTGTTTTGTTTGTTTTGTTTTTTTGTTTTTGAGGCATGGTCTGGCTTTGTAGTTCAGGCTGCCCCTGAGGTCACTATGTAGCCCAGGCAAGCTTTGAACTCACAGAAATCCTCTTGCTTCTGTCTCCTAAATGCTGGGATTACAGATGTGAGCCACCACACCCAGCATTGTGGTGTGTGGTACTGATTGCTGGTGGGTGTGCGTCACCATGCCTGGCATTGTGATATGTAGTACTGGGGGTCAAATTTGGGACCTTGCACTTGCAAGGCAGACGCCAAAAGCACTAAGCTAAATCCCTGGCCCCCTGATTTTACTTTTAGAGAACAAAATTGTTACTGCCATATCCTTTCCCATTAGCTGAGTAAATTAACTCTATCTAACATTTTTGAGGTTTTGTTTGTTTATTTGTTTTGGTTTTTTGAAACAGGGTCTCATTATGTAGTCCAGGCTGGCCTTGAACTATATAGTTCAAACTGGTTCTGAACTTGTGGTGATCCTCGTGTCAGCCTCCCATGCTGTGGGATCAGAGGCATGCAACACCACGCTGACTTTTATACCTGACATTTTCACCTGTTCTTTTAGTGGACAACTTCTCGCAGCGGGAGATCGAGGAGTTTCTCAGTGAGGCAGCGTGCATGAAAGACTTCAGCCACCCTAACGTCATCCGGCTTCTCGGTACCTAAGGAAACTCAGGGTTAGGGGCCAGGGAGGCTTGGGGAAGTGTACTGTTTACTAAAGGGGAAAACCTTTGGTGTGTATGAGTTAACACATTGCACAACCCCAAAAAGCATGGGTTTTTTACCCAGACACTTCTCCTCATGTGTGTGTCTTCTGAAGGGGATATAGATCATTATTTTGGCTTTGGGGTAGGACCTTCATGAGACTAGGTGAGAGGAGCCCCATTATTCAAGGGCTGGCCAAATCAAGATCTTTGTTGATTTAAGGTTATGCATAAATCAGATATCAGTGAGGTAAAGCTATAAAAGTTAACAAATTCAATATGTCATCTTTGAGAACTAATTTATGAACATATTCCAAAGTCCTGATTTATGATTGTGGTACATTGATCATTACTGTTTCATGATGATTGATTTAATGTTTTTGGGCTTTGCAGCTCTGTTAGATAAAAGTACAAAAGAGAAGCTGAGGTTTTGGTGGGAGCTGTTTAAGTGCACTTTTTCATTAGGGATTTAGCAGTGCTAGGTGTGGATGCCAGGACCATGTGTATGCTGGGCAAGTGCTCCACCCCTGAGCCATGTTCCAGCCCAAGGAACACAATTCTAAAGAAAAGGAACAACCTAGAAAGAATGAAAACTTGCTGCTGACTTTTTTTTCTTCGACCCTTGTGGCTTGATCCATAATAAATTCTTTGGAGAATTTTTCAAATTTTTTTGGGATTGACACTGTAGAAAGAGGTGAAAACAAATGTTTGGATATTATGTAAAAGAAATAGCTATTCTTTACTTGCAGCTATTGGTTTTAACTGACTGTGAGAACAATTGTACTTTGTAATCGCTTGACAAAGTGCAAGCACTTTGCAAGCCCAGGATCAGGTGATAGGCTCCACCAGCTCTAGAATTTCATTATAAACGAGATTGTAGCTTCTCATTATATGACGACTAAAATTTGGGGGAGTAGATTTTATGTACAGCCCCTCAAGATTGAAGGGGGTCCTGGGGATTGAACCCAAGCCATAAGCATATGTTGTACTGCTGAGCTACACTCCAGTCCCCCAAATTCTTCTAATAGTTTTAAGCATGTGGTTGTAATGGACTCTTCACATGATTCACTATTTAACCTTCACATGAAATTAGTTTGCCCTCGAATTTTAATGTGGTCACTACCCACAGTTAGATTCAGTCCAACCAAAGTCTCTAGGTGGCTGTATTTACTTCAAGTTAATTTTTTTAAGAGCTCACATGCAAGACTTCCCCTAATTTGAAAGAAGAAAAAATAAACACATGGTGTAGCCATATGTGTTTAATCCTCTAGAACCCTGAAGGACCTTTAACTTGGTAGCACCTGGTTTTAATCTGGCCAGTGGTCTTACAAGGCTTTTTTGGTCCCTTGAAACAAGGGCTCTTTGTGACTACTTCTGTTTTTAATTCCAGGCGTGTGTATAGAAATGAGCTGTCAAGGTATCCCAAAGCCCATGGTGATCTTACCCTTCATGAAGTACGGGGACCTACACACCTACTTGCTGTACTCCCGGCTAGAAACAGGACCAAAGGTAATGGTTCCAGCACCTCCAGATGGCTCTTGGGGCTTTTTCCACGGGGCAGCCCCAGGTCTGACTTAGAAGATGCAGGGAAAAGGAAAGAACATTGCATTTTGTTCACTTCCCACTGTGTGCCTGGAGGTTGAACTGTGGTGTCTGTCCTCACAGCAGGCATGATTGTGGAGATTATTGTCTCTACCTATGGCAGGGGAAGCTGGCTGGGCTCACAGCTCCACTGAGCCAAGGCCTCAATGATTCTGAGACTTGGTGGCCTGGCTCCTAGTCTGAGCCTCGTGCCCATCGCAGCCCTGGACTCCCCAGAGCTCACTGATGTTTGGAAGGTTTTAGAGACAGCTAGCCAGTCCTAGCCCCGCGAGCTTGTACCTGCCTTAGTCCCACCACTTGGGAGACTGAAGCAGGAGTATCACAAGTTCAAGGCCAGATGACTCTTCTAAAAGAAATTTTACGTAGCTCTTCTTGATGTTATGGACTTTATCCTTTGATGTGTTCCTCATTCTTTTAATTTTTTTTTTTTTTTTTTGAGACAGGGTCTCGCTTTGTAGTTCAGGCTGGCTCTGAGCTCACTATGTAGCCCAGGCAAGCCTCGAACTCAGCAATCCGCCTGTCTCTGCCTCCCAAGTGCTGGGATTACAGGCGTGAGCCACCATGCCCGGCACTGATTGCTGGTGGGCGTGAGTCTCCACGCCCAATATTGTATGTGGCTTCTGGGGATCGAACTCAGGACCTTGCGCTTGCGAGGTGCCAGAACCACTGAGCTAACCCTCCAGCCCGTGTTCCTCATTCTTTTGTGAATATATGCCTTCCTGACAGGTTTTGGGGGGGTTGTTTTTTTTTTTTTTGCAGTACCAGGGATCAAACTCAGGCCCTTGTGCAGCCAAGGTTGGCGTGGTACCATTTGAGCTAAATCCCCATCCCAGGTTTTTGTTTTTGTTTTGTGGTACTGAGGATTGAACCCAGGGCCTTTGCACTAAGCTACAACCCCAGCCCTTTTATTTGTTTGTTTTAAAACAGTATCTCACCAAGTGGCTAAATTGCCCAAGCTGAGTTTGAACTTGTGATCCTCCTGTCTCATCCTCCCAGAATGCTAGGATAATATGTGTACTCTACTGCTGGATCCTGACAGTCTTGATCTAGTAAAAGTCAGTTGTAGTCCAATATGGTGAGGTAAAAGGACTGCATGCCTGACATTCTTACAATGTCTGTAACGTGATACTCGATGTTCAGGCTTCCAGTCCCTGTGGGTGATCAGCCTAGCAATTTGGGATGTCATCCCTGAGGAAGGAGTTATGGATCACCTAGGAAGTTTAGGAGGTCAGACTTGGAGGCTGACCTCTTCAGGTGAGTTTTTGTTTTGACTTCAAAGATTATAGAGTTCAGGTCTTACAGTTGATAGAGACACTGCCTTGGGGATTCCTGGTCTGGAATGCAAACTGTGCCCTCTGGTCCTGTTGCCTGCGGATTAAATAGGTTCGAATTGTGTCCGTCAGCCCTACCTGTCCTTCACTTCCCTCTGTTGGGAGGCAGTGGTGCTTGGAAGCAGGAGGGCTCTGGTCCCTATGCACAAGAGGACAATGTGGGTCCTCTCGCACTAAACACCCTGATGAGGATAAAAGTCACTCCTATGTCACTGCTGAGACAGCTCACACTGGAAAGTAACCAGCCTTTCAGTCTACACCTAGGCATTCTCTAATACAATCCCTTTTTGTTCCCTTAGCTGCCCTCAATAGCAGGACTCTGGTGAGTGCAATTAGAGACACCTGTTTTCATTCTTCCTTTCACAAATCGTGCTTTTTGCTGTCATATCTGAGAACTCTTTGCATAATCCTAGTTTTTTTTTTTAAAGGGTTTTTTCCTGTTGTGTTTTAAGTGTGGGATTTTCCATGGTGCATTTGCATATAGGGCCCATTTTGAGTTAAATTTTGTATAAGGTATGTATGTATAAGGATTGAGTCCAAGGCTCGGGTGGGTTTTCTGTTTGGGACTAGGTTTTTGCATGTAGATAGTCATCATTTGTGAGAAGATTGCATTTCCTTACCCATCAAATTGCTTTCACGCCTTTGTCTGAGTCCAGTTGGCTGTAAACATATGACTCTGAGTTCTCCTTTCTGTTCCATTAAACCATCTCCCTGTCCTCTGCTCCCAAAGCTTAACTGCTTTGTAAGTCAGCCTCATCTACTTCCTCCCACACTGTTGTACTTTTTCACAATTGTTTCAGCTGTCCTACTTCTAGGACCCTCCCGGGTAAATTTTAGAATCAGCTTGGCTGTGGCTGCCAAAAGTTCTGCTGTGATCTTATATTCTTTTGAACAAAATAACAAGTGAGGAAAGCCAAGTACACAGCCTTTTACTGACTAATGAGTAATTTTCATTTGCAAAAGCACAAGGCCATCTTTAGTTAGAAATATGAAAAAGGACTTTTTTTGTATTTTTATACTTTGCAGCCATAAATATAGAAAGAAGACACAGTGTACAGATTAACTGGAAAATCATGTTTTTATTCAGATCTTTGCTCTCCATTTGGTCAATTTCCTGGAATAAAGCCCTTTTGTTCCTGTGAGAATAGCCTAGCTCTCAGGTCATGTAACGTCCACTCCGACAGGGCCTGGATGTTGCCCCCGGCGTCCTTCTGCCCTCAAGTGCACAGCACCTGAAAGGTATGCAGAGGAGACAGCCTGTGACAAGAGCCCCGCTGTCATGGAGACTGCCAGTACAAGGGTGGCAGCTGCAGTGATCCCTGCACCAAGTAACCTGCTTGAGCTTCAGGGAGGAGGTAAATGCAGACTGGGGACATGTTTTTAGTATTCCACACTCTCATCATGTTGGTCCTCAAACAAGTGGTGGGAACAAAGTGGAAAACTCAGAGAGACACACAGCCAAGAACAGAATGAATGATCTGTGCACGCCCTGTGGTTTAGGAAAGTAGGGCATCCTGTGTGACAGGAGCAGAGAGGTAGAAGGACAGAAGACGGGTGATAAAAAGCAGGGAAGATGCAGCAGGAAGGTTGATTTCCCCAACATGGAGAACCAAACCCAGTGCAGGATGGCCTTTACAATGGAGATGGGGGTCCTCACACGCAGAACCCAGAGGTGCCACTGCTTCAGAGTTGTCAGCAACAGTTCTGTTCTCAGCGACCACATGGAGGACCCAGAATTGTCCCACTATGTTACCTTCCATTTGTGACTAGCTGTCCACATGATTGATTACAAATGGCAGCGATTTCTCCAGCCACCACAGCCTCACACCCCCGCCTCCAGGGACAGGGAGAGAAGTGTAACCTCTCCTCCCACAGCTTTCTCCATTTTCCTCTACCTCTCCCTTCTTCTAGAACAGCACTTAAATTTTAAAAAAAAGCTTTATTGTAATACAGTTTTAAGTCTTATATAATTCTCCCACTTAAAATGGGTGAGTCAGTGGTTTTTAGTATATTCACAGAGTTGTGTAACCATTACCATGACCAATTTTAGGGCATTTTCACCATCTTAACCAAAAAATAAAAAGAAATAAAAAGCCAAGCCCACATTCTTTTCATCACCTCTGAATCCTTTTCCCACCAAAGACATAAGCAACCACTGACCTACTTCATGTCTCTCTATGTTTATCTTTTGGACGTATATGGAATCATATACGTTCGTTCCCTTTGTGAGTAGCTTCTTTCACTGAGAATAATGCTCCTAAAGGTCATTGATTCTGTAGCACGAATCTGTACTTCATTCATTTTTATGGCTCAGGAATATCTCGTATGAATATACCACTTTTTATCCAGTCATCTGTTTATAGATATGGAGGTTATTCACTCTTTGGCTTTTATGAATACTCCATGAATATTTTTGTAGAAGTGTTTATATTGACAGGTGCTTTATCCTCTCAGGTATAGGTCTAGCTGTAGATTTGCTGGACCAGGTAGTTACAACCCAATGTTTAACTTGTTGAAAAGCTGCCAGATTGTTTTCTAAAGGAGCTACATTATTTGCTTTCTCATCAGCTCCAGTCTCCCCACATCCTCACTGACACTTCTGATTGTCTGACTTTTCTTCCAGCCATTGCAGTGAGTGAGAATCACTTTTCCAGTGTGATTTGGATACCATCTCTCACGACTAATCATGGTCGACGTTTTTTCATGCCACTTGTATTTCTAATTCAAAGGAGTGTTTATTCTTATTTCTTGCCTATTTTTAATGAGATTAGATGTGTTTTCACTACTGAGTTGTAAAAGTTTTGTGTGTCTCTTAGATATAAATTCCTAATCGGATATATATTTTGCAAATATTTTTTCCTATCATGTGAACTCATGTTCTTTTTGCTTTTTTAATGGTATCCTTTGAAACACAAATGCGTCTAGTTTTAATGAAGTCTAGTTTATCTTTGGGGGGAGGATACTTGTGTCTTTAGTAATCATTGCCTACTCCACAATTGTGGGAGATGCATCTCTATCCTAGGAATGTTTAAATCTAAACCTTTCCTTTACTAAGTATTTCACCCATCTTTCAGTCATTTCAGTTGATCTTTGTGTATGGTGCGAAGCAAAGGTTGAGTTTCATACTTTGCATGTGACTCTTGTCTCAGACCATTTCTTGAAAAGACCATTCTTTCCCTGTTCTCAGTAGTCTGAATACCTTGTTGAATGCTAATTGACTGTGCATGAGTTTACTCCTGAGTTCTCAATTCACTTCATTAATTTGTATGTCAATTCTTATCCCCATCACACTTTTTTTTTTATTTTTTTATTTTTTGAGAAAGGGTCTTGCTTTGTAGTTCAGGCTGCCCCTGAGCTCACTATGTAGCCCAGGCAAGCCATGAACTCAGCAATCCTCCTGCCTCTGCCTCCTGAGTGCTTGGATTACAGGCGTGAGCCACCACGCCCAGCAACACACTATTTTAATTATAATTGCTTCGTAGTAAGTTTGAAATCAGTGTGAGTCCTCCAGGTTTTTGCTTTGTTTTGGTTCTTTTGTGGTACCAGGGATAGGCAGGCAACAGTGCCACTGAGCCAAATCACCAGCCCTCCAGGTTATTCTTTTTTTTTTTTTTTTTTTTTTGCTTTTTGGAGACAGGGTCTCGCTTTGTAGTTCAGGCTGGCCCTGAGCTCACTATGGTGCCCAGGCAAGCCGCCGCGAACTCAGCAATCCTCCTGTCTCTGCTTCCCGAGTGCTGGGATTACAGACGTGAGCCACCACGCCCAGCATTATATGTGGTAACTGGGGATCGAACTCAGG
>PVIC010053882.1:0-11706 GCA_004025085.1 Thryonomys swinderianus
AGGGTCTCGCTCTGTAGTTCAGGCTGGCCCTGAGCTCACTATGGTGCCCAGGCAAGCCTCGAACTCAGCAATCCTCCTGCTTCTGCCTCCCGAGTGCTGGGATTACAGGCATGAGCCACCACACCCGGCCCTTCCTTCTTTCTTGCTTTCTTTCTTTTATCATTTGATTGCAAAGTTCATGAAAGCAATTTACAAAGACAAGTTTAACTAAGGATCTCTCTGACACATTTCCCTTATAATGGTAGCCTTTGAGAGTGTGTCTTTCTCAACTTAATGACATATTAATCTCGAGAAATAACAGAGGGTACAACTCTGCACACTGCTTTTGTTCTTGACTACAACTCCCATGTATTTTCAGGAAGTGAAAATACATGGGTCATGTTAAAATAGATTTGGACAAGTAACTCCTATGGTATTACATGCCCTTGAATTTTTACTGAGGGCATTCTTTAAGTTCTAAGGAAGCTGCTATAATTTAGATTCAATTTCACAGGCCTAGAAATTACATGCTAGGGAGTTTTCCTGGCTCAGCAATAATCTTGATTAAAAGCCTAGGTTAAGGACACTTCTCTGTTCTTGAATTTCTTTGCATGAAATTATTTATATGAGACAATATTAACCAGCATGTTCAGGATTAACTTATATGTTTTGGTTAAGGATTTTTAAAATATGAAGTAATATAAAAGTATACTGTATATCCTAATAATAAAAATAGATTTTCTTACCATGTTAAAAATCCAATTATATTTGAAATAAATATTGATTGCCTTCCCATCAATGAATGATTTTTCCTATATGTAGATGTCAAACTGCCCATGAGAACCAATATATAACACTTGGTATTTTTGGAAATCCTCACAGTTTTGTGATATCTTCTGGTGTTCATATATTCATCCGAACCAAGTTTTACCATTTATTGTCTTTGGAATTATACTCAGTCCATGATTTTACCACAAAGTATTATTAGCATTAAAGTGAATACAATTCTGAAGTTTGTTTTAAGAGTAACAGATATTAACTCTGGCTAGCATCATCAATATACCATATCTTTTCTCTGGTATGAGAATCTGAAGATGTAAAGAAGTCTTAGAATGTATGATAGATATTGTGAAATAGAAAATACTAGAAGGAAAAGGTGGGTAGGGGTAAGTAAGGAGAGGAAAGAAAAAATATGATGTTAAAAAAAGAAAGAAAGCATATGTATATGGGGGTGGGGAGTTGTAGGGTGGGTAGGTGAATGGGTAAAAATGAGAATTAACTCATGTCATATACTGATACAAATTCCCAAATGTTAAGCATGATCGTGATGTATATACAAAATATACCAATGAAGAATGCAATTTTTTTAAAAAGGAAGAACATAGGAAGAGCTTATAGCAAAATGAAGGAATGGCATGGACCTCTGCTGAAAGATTTAAAATAGCAAATCAGCATGAGCACAGGTATTAGCATAACTCATTCAAATAACGAATTTCTATCTTGTTTCCCTCTTGAAATTCCCAAGGAAAAATATATCTGATTGGCTTAATGAAATGAAGGTGATAAGGAAAAAGATAAAAACCTGGAGGAAAGATTCAGGAAATCCAACATGTATAATAAAAACTTTATGCAGAAAGACTAGAGCAAACTGAAGGAAAAGAGAAAGTAAAAACTGTTTCATGAGTATAAAAAGAACAGACGATCAAGTGGAAAAAAATTTATGGGAAAAGGAGAAAATAATAGCTACAGTTTATTGAACCTTCACTTTAGAAAACAAAATTGTTACACTTTGAACAAATGTGTTTTTGTCAATCACAGCAACTATAAGAAACAAGTACAGAAATAGAAGACAAAATTGAGGTAATCATAATCATGGCAGATGATTCAACATTTATCAGTGTTTTGAAAGATCAAGTAATAAGGAAATACAGAATGTAAATATTGATAAATATCTTATCAACAATATGTTAATTGGAATGTCAATGCCAGTTATATTTAAAATGAGTTATAAAATTACCATAGAGGATTCAGAAGGGAGATACTTAAAATATTTTTATTCCTTATTGCTTCTCATTTCTACATAAGAGATGAAAGGAGCATTTAAATACTTGAGTGAGGATTCTTTTAAAAGGGAGTTGTTAATGCCCTACCTTATCTATAGTGTGCTTTACCAGATGAACAGGAGGGGCAACACAAGATGGAGAAGTTTTCTTAACTTACCTTAAGGAATCTTCTGGAAATGCAAGAAAACTTTAGTAGAAATATGCTATAGAAAAGTGGAGAATATTTTAAATTATCAAGTGTGGAGAAATATTCACATACTTCAGGGGAATTTCTATTATGGAATTCCCTTAGAGGTAAACTACAAAGCAAAACAACCAAACAAAAACATCTCCTTGATAAAAAGTCAGATTTAGTGTTTACCCACAGTCAGAGAAAACCAGTGTCGCATGGATACCAATCAGGCAAAACCATTATGGACCACTTCTTCTGCTGAGACTCATATTGCCAGAAAATCCAAGCAGCCTGAAAATGAGGCAGTAGAACAAAAATATCAGCAGAAAAATTGATATTAAACACAGTCTTATATTGCCATAACTAAGAATGAAATCATGCCATTTGTAGGAAAATGGACAGAAATGAAAAGCATAATGTTATGCAAAGTAACAGGACCAAGAAAGATAAGTATCATATGCTTTCTCTGATATAGGCAACAGAGAAATTAATAAAAAAAAACACAACAGAGAAAGAATACTAGAGAACAAGGAGGGAATGAGGTACAGAGTGAAAACTGAGGGTTATGGGGAGGTAAAAATGATCAAAGTATGTTCTACACATGTATGAATTTCCCAAAATAAGATACGTTAATCTCTGTAACTATTATTCACTAACAAAAATTTTTAAAGTGTCAAAAACCACACAAGGGGCAGGGCACGTAGCTCAGTGGCACAGTTCCTGGTTGGCAAGTACAATGCCCTGAGTTCAATCTTGGGTACTGAAAAAAATATATACATGAGTTTTGATAGCTGGTTAATTTTGAGAAGAAAAAAAAATATCACTCTCCACCTTATACTATATACCAATTTCCAAAGCACAAAAGATTTAGATACATAAATTGGAACCAAAACCAACTTGAGACTTAAAATTACTGTGCAATCAGGAATTGAGAAACATCTTTTTATTTTGCCAAAATTTAAGAGAGCACAGATAAAGAACTGATAAATCAACTACATATTGTTAAAAATCTGCATTAAAATATGTGGCAAGCATTCAAAAGAAAATAACACACTGTAAAAAAAGGCTTGCAATTTGTTTTATAAAGATATGCTACCTACTATCTGAATAGATGTAAACAGATGTATTACAGAACACGAAATACAAATAGTTCTTAAATATAAAGAAGTAAACACTGCTTTACTATTAAAAGTAGATGTAAATTTAAATACTTAAAATATTATTTTATATCTACTGTTTCGGAAAAAAATTAAAATGTTGCAATACAAAATGCTGAAAGGCTAGAGAGAAACATGTACTCATATTTGTGATCGTCATTATAATTTATGCAACCCTCTGGAGGTTCATTTGTCAATAATGAGATGGGAGATTAGGGTGTGGCAAACTGGCTGGGGAAGTAGGTGTGATGTGTAATCTAAAAATCTCAGGAACATGACCAGAACTCTTCCCAAACCCTACACATGGAACCAATCAGATAATGTACTGATTCTAGTGAGAACTCAAGCAGGTTTATTATTATTATTATTACTGTTGTTGTTATTTTGGTAGCAGAGATTGAACTTAGAACCTCATGTGAGAGGCCAGCACAGCACCACTGAGCTATATCCCCAGGACTCAGGCAGCTTTTCAATAGGATGGCCAAGACCTGATGTCAGCCTGAAAAATGGGAGAAAGCAAAAGACAGCCACCATTGGGCTTTCTGCTCCTGTGTCCTTTCACAGTAGTCTGTTTTTATGTTGTCAAGTGGACTCATTTTCCTTTTCCTTCGCCCAATCTCATGTTTTAGTCTGTCTTCAACACATGTAAATGTGGCTATCTTTTGTGCTTATTTTGGCTGATTGTTCAGGAAAGAAAGAAACTAGAAATCCTGTCCAGGAGACTCCAGGACTGGTAATGATGTCTGTCCATGTTACTTTCTTTGAAAATAAAATAAAATAAATTATTTCCTTTGATCAAATAATTTTCCTGTAATTTATCCTACAGATCAATATTATGTGAAAACTGCATATGATGACTTTATTCATTGTTTCTGACAAATGGTAAAGGAAAAAAGTGCCTATTAATCAAGTATAGATTAAATTACACTAAATATGTAAGTATAATAAAGTTGGACAAAATAATAAAAAGCTCCTTCTACATTGATATAGAAAGCCCTCCAAAAATAAGTTAAAATCAAATTGTAAAATGGTGTATTCAAATTTTTTGTTAGAAACATGACTAATATATTTTTATATTTGCTAATATGTACTTGTACATCTTCATAAAGACACAAAAGTATATTTCAAAGTGTTTACATGGGAAGAAAGAATGTTAAAATTAGATGGGGAAGAGAAATATTTTTTAATGGATAATATTTTCTCTATATAAATTTTACATTTTACCATATGCATTAATTACTCCAAAGTCTTGAAAAGCAGTTTAAAGTACAAATTGCTAAGAAGACTAGTAATAATTTCTTAAAAATTACAAAAAGATATAATGTTAAACTGGAAAAGAGGAAATTAATAGAATTTTAATGGAAGTATCAAATCATAAAGAAATAAAGATGGAAGGCTGGGGATTTAGTTCAAGTGATACCATGCCTACCTTGGAAGCACAAGGACCTGAGTTCAATTGATGGTACTGGAAAAAAAACGGAGTACATGAAAATATGAGTGAGAAAAATATGCAACTACATATTTCAGCCTGTCTTGGATTGCCACAACAACTATCTTAGACTGAGTAATTTATTAAAAAAACAGGAACTTATTCCTTACAGTTCCATGATGCTAAGAATTCTAACATCCATATGCCAGTCAATGTCTGGTGGTTAACTCAGTTCTCAAGGTGGCACTTGATTGCTGCTGTCTTCACATGGTGGAAGAACAGAAGGAACAAAGGTGCTTCACAACGGTAGAAAACACTCATGGGAGGTGAATACCATCACCCTGCAGTCTAAGTTCCAACCTAAGTAATTTTGAAGGAACAAGTATATTCTAAGCCTAGTGCCATTTACAGAGATTAATTTAAATGTTTAAGAAAACATAAAAATCACTGCATAACAGTAAATGTAAATTGCTTTACATATCAATCTTTTCTAGAAAATATAAATGAACAAAACTGACTGAACTCCAGAATTCAGAATAGAAAAATAACTGCAAAAGAAATTCCATTTGGTATAAAAGAATTACCTCCCCAGAAGAACGCCAAAAGAGAATCCACACATGAGTTTACTCCAGGCTTCAAGGAATAAATAATTAAAGTGACATTGGACCATTTCACCAAAGGAAGAAAAGGAAGGAGAACAGAGGAAGGTGGTGTATCAATAGAAGAAAGGAGGGAGGAAGGAAGAAATACTGCTTTTCTAATTTGTTTTCTATACCTAATATCACATTAAGAAATGTGTAAAACTAATATGTGTTGATTTAAATTGTACTTTGCCAGAGAACAAGCTGGGTCAGTATTGGTGGCCAATACATTTGTCTCTTTGGTTTTTCATAGAAACAATTTTATCAGTTGTATTCTCACATTAAATAAACATGTACATGTATTCATACCATTGTGATTTCTTCACCAACACTGTCTGTAGCAGCATCCTCAGCAGAAAGTTTGACTGGAATTTTCCTTGGAAATGCAAGACAAATTCCAAGAAACAAGAACTTTCTTCATGCATTGTGAATTTGTCTCAATTAAAATTACTGCTTTTGGGATACATAGATTAGCAATGAAATTGTTGTCTCCCTCCCTCTTTTCATTTTAGAGATAGACTTGTTGTAAGTATAAAGCAAATAACCAATACAACTCTACTTCAAATCCACCCAAATCAACGAAAGATGCAAATAAGTTTTATTGCTCTAAACATTGAGTACCTAAGTATTAAATATGGTTTTTTGCTCTTTAGGTTTATTAAAAATTCATTTTCAATATATATGGCACAATAAGATTACTCATTATTTATATCATTTATCATAAATATCATTCATTATATGAAGACTAAAACCATAAGTACAATAATATCTATTCTTTTTACTAAAATGTATACCAAAAGAAAATAATGCTTTATACGGATATATTTATATACACTATAAATACAGTATTTAGAGGTAAACTCTACTATACAAATGAAGTAATATGCATTTCCATAGTGTCTGCCAAATGTTAAACAAATAATTTCTTGGTTATGTTGAGTTGAAGTACAGCATACACAGCAGAAAGGAACAAAATTCTGCTCATAATTAGTTTGAACTTTGCTACTTGGCACTATATAATTTGTAATCTGGAGGATGATTGTAGATTCCCTTTTGCAAACCAAAAGTTATGGAAGAATTCCACGCATTAGAGTTCAAAGAAATGATTTATGTCAACAGTACCAATATTTTGAATTTTAAAAAATGCTGAAATATAGCAGAGAAAGAGTAACAGGAGAGTGTGTAAGATTTAGATACTCCTTAAGCCATCTCGCCTCCTTCGTGCTCAGTGTTCCCTATCTCCTGGCCTTTCATCATGTTCCTTTCTTTTGCAAACTTTACAGGACCAGTAATTCTTACTCTGTACACTCTGATCCAATTTAACAACAATATCTCCGGACATATTCCATACAAATTTTTCTTCAGGCAAAAACAAAAAAAAAGCCTTATATTTTCCTGCCAAGATAAACACTGCTTTTTCCACACTACACTTCTTGGTAATTTCTTTCTCCTATAATTTGTCCATATTTAAATTTTTAAATCTTACCAATTCATGTAATACTAATATTTTACAAACACTTCAATGTGTTCCTAAGAGCCTGACATTCTGACATTTGACTAATACTATATACTTAATATTTTGACATTACCATAAAATAGACATGTGACTTATATGGTCTTATTTTTATTTTATTTATGTATTTATTTAGTTATTTATTTATTTATTTATTTATTTTGTGGTAACAGGGATCAAACTCGGGCCCTTGTGAGTTCAAGGTTGGCGCGGTACCACTTGAGATAAATTCCCAGCCCAATGGTCTTATTTTGCTTTTTAAAAGTTTTGTACACATTAGACCTGTCCATTCTCTTGGTGTCATGGACTGCATTGTTTTGTGACAAATACAAATAATATAAACCTCAGCTTCACAGTGACTGTATTACTGCCTTTAAAGAAGTAAAACTAATGGGCTGGAGATTTAGCTCAGTGGTTCTGCTGCCTGCCTAGGAAGCACAAGGTCCCTGGTTAGATCCCAGTAACCACATACAATGATATGATATTGGGCTTGGTGACTCATGCCCACCAGCAATCAGTACCACACCCCACAATGCTGGGTGTGGTGGCTCACATTTGTAAACCCAGCACTCAGGAGGCAGAGGCAGGAGGATTGCTAAATTCCAAGCTTGCCTGGGCTACATAGTGAGCTCAGGGCCAGCCTGAACTACAAAGAGAGATCCTGTCTCAAAAGAAAAAAAAAAAAAAGAAGTAAACGATACTAAAAGATGTCATAAGAGTAAAAGCTCATCGGGGCAGGGTATTTAGCTCAGTGGTTCCACCGCCTGCCTAACAAGTGTAAAGTCCATGGTTTGATCCCTGGTAACCACACACAACAATATCAGGTGTGGTGACTCATGGACACAAGTAATCAGTACCACATACCACAGTGCCAGGGGTAGTGGCTCAGGCCTATAATCCCAGCACTCGGGAGGCAGAGGCAGGAGGATTGCTGAGTTTGAGCCTTGTCTGGGCTAGTGAGCTCAGGGCCAGCCTGAAGTACAAAGTGAGACCTTGTCTCAAAAAATCAAATCAAATAAAAAATAAACACTAATCAAACAGGACTGGTATCCTCATAATCAAATAGCAAACATCAGAAGTCTCTTTCTCTCTGTGAATGCAAAAAGAAGTTATGTGAGCATACAAGGAGAAGGTGGTCCCAGTACAAGAAGCCAGTACAAGAGGCCTCAGAATGAAAGCTATCTTACAAACTCCTTGGTCTTGTGCTTCTCAGTCTCCAGAATTGGTGTTTTATTATGGCAGCCCACATAGACTAATATGGTAGGCAATTTGTTAGAATTCCAAAGACAAAGTGACAGGTCACACCTAGACTTACTAAATAGGAAGCTTTGGACTTAAAGCTCAAGCACTCGTGTCATTAAAAGCCCTCCAGGGGAGTCTGATGCTATCAGAAGTTTGAAATCACTGAGCAGAAACACTGCTGGATAGGTATATCAGTAAATAGTGAGGAATTTGAGAAGTGCCCCTGATACATTGATTAGAAAGGGCTGCTCTCTACATAGATTTAAAGTTTGAAGAATTTGGTATTATAAATTCCTAAGCCAATTTAGCAAGGCCAGTAAATTACATATGGACAATAACATAGAAGATAACTAGTCTTCAAGTCTTGAATTCTACCACAAAGTCCTCATTTGGACTGCTCAAAGTATTTATTTCAAACCAGACCTCAGTTTTGTAACTGCTCGCATGTCCTTCGTGTTGTTATTCTTCATTCCTTCCCTACATTTTTTATTATGTAGAAATGGTTTCAAGAGATTAGGATAATTCATTTTCCAAGTAAATAGCTTCTGGCTTTAGTCTTCACATTCAATATTTAAAAGGGTTGAAGACTTTGTAGAGAGTCCATGTAAGTATGAAGAAAAGGTTTCAATGGAAATCAAAATGAGTTAGTGAGAAAATCTGCACCCTATTGATAGTGGCACTTTTGTTCTGAGGGCTTGGTAATATGAGAAATTGAAGAATGCCATTAGAGTTACTGACTTGAAACATATCCAGCATTATTTTGCTAAAGTGCTCTGTACTGAAGAAGTATATTTTAATAGCCAGACAGTTTGCCATCTTTTCTGCATAAATATGACTTTAAATGTTAAGAAAAGTAAATTTGTAAACATATACCATTATGTACAGTGTAAAAGAAAGAATTTGCCATTTGGCCTTCTTTAGCAATACCTTTTCCTAATTCTAGAATACAAAAGTTGTATTTTCACAATTTGTCATTGTGTGAAAGGAGTGCGAATAAAATTCAGTCTCTGCTAAACATTTAAAGATTGGTAATTAAAGAACTGTCTGCTGAACAATTGCATTTATTCATGATGCAAGTCATTCACAACCAAATGCCTTTTACCATGATAGACTGCTGGGGGGAGTAAGAATTGAGTATTCTTATACACTTCAGATTACAAATTATAATAAATTCAAGCACCAATTCAAAGTTAGAAAGCCTATGAATTACTTTGGGGAAAAATGTCAGAGTATTCATAAAAACCAAAAGATTTCCAAATACTGAAGTTTCCTTTCATGCTTTAAAATAGTCTGGAAACATCTCCCAGTGCAGTGTGACCTCAATTTCAATTAAGAAGAACTAACTAGATTTCAATAGCTCATGGCTGTTTTTCTGTAGCACCCATAACTTGTTTTTCTCTACATCTTCCAGCAGGTACCACAGGATTTGGCACAGAGCTGTTTTAAATATTTATTGAGTGAATTTTATTTACTAGAGACATAAAGACTAATGTAGGCTTTCCATATATTGGTTGAGAAATACTTGTTTCCTAAATATGAATTAACTACCACTTATTGAGAAGAATACATAACTGAAGGAAAACAATTAATTTTGGAGAGATTTAATAGTAAGAAAAATTTAACAGGCTTTATTAAGTTCTCAAAGCTGCCAATAACATTATTCTCCTCTACTACCAACAGTGAGTCAAACTTTCAAAGTCAAATGCTAATTTGAATGTGTCTATGTATATGCATGTATATACTGTTTTTCTTCAAGTAGTCCATTGTATTTAATTTTATTTTATAATTTGAAAAGTATGAGACAGTCTGAATGATCCTTCTGGTGAATTCCATGATTTCAAGATGATTTTTGATTATGTTTATTGACTGATACTTTTGAAAAAATGTGTTTGAATAAAGGCTAACATTGGATATGAACATTCTGTCATTTTAAAACATTTTTTGAGTGCTTGTTTGCAGTACGATTGTATTCATTGTGCGAAGTTGGCACATGTGCATAACATATCATAAATCTTTTTTCATCCCCTTCATCTTCCCTCCTTTCCCCCCTTCCTGCATCTCTTGCTCCCCTCCCATTTGAGAATGATGTGTCCCCCTATATCCTATTATTTTATATTTTGCTTTTTGCTTACATTTTGCCTTTTTCACACCACAGATACCATGCAGATTTTATGCTTGTATGATAAATTTGTTTACTTAACATGAAGGTCTCAAATACATCTGTTTTTCTACAAATGATAAAAGCTTATCCTTTTCTACAGCAGAGTAGTACTATACTGTGTGTTAATATCACATTTTCTTTATTCATCTCTTGATGAATGCACAAATCCATTCCAAGATTTAGCTATTATAAATTGTGCTATGTGTGTATTGTACATGGGTATACATGTATTGTAATAGGATATCTTTAATTCTTTCAGGAAGACATGTAGAAGGGGAATAGCTGGCTCAAATAGAATTTCTATGTTTAGTTTTTGGATGACGCCAAGTGGCTACTCTAGCTTTCACATTCCTGTAAGGAGCCATTCTAGGTGATTTGGGGGAAAAAGTATTTCACAATTAAATTGTGATTACACCTTGTCTTCTTTCCTACAAGCCAACTATGATTTGCCAAAACATAGCTCCATGTTTGCCTATGGTCACAGTTGAGACTTCAATGGTCCTGTGAAGCTGTAATGCTCAAGGGCAAGATTACAACAACTGAAGACATTTTGGCTCCTTGAGAACCAAGTAGTAAAAGAAAGGTTTCACCTGAGGAGGGACAAATTCTTTATCAGCTTAACTCATCCCACCCACTGTTATAAGAACATCTTTGCTCATTCTACCCTTCTAACCAACATAAGCTTCCCATCGATTTAAAATCCTCCTCAGCATGAAATCCTCCTGGTCATAGGATTACTAACACCTTCCGAGACATCTGGAACTTTCTCTGATTATAAGATCCTGGTCAGTTGAGGATTATTGTTGCCCTCAAGTCATCTGTTTCTCACTATGAACCCAATGAGTAGTGGCAAGTTCCTGGTGCCTATGTCTTTGCTGCCTTGAGCAGTATTGATCAAGCCCAAAGCTCAGCTACCCCTCTAAGTCTCACTTCCTATCTTTATTCTTTACTTTTTTGCAAGCAAAAAAAATGTTTATTTAACATAAGATATTATCTAAAAATTGTGGTTCAGTTTAACAAGCATAAAACAAGACTTCTGAAAAAATTATAAGTAGGTACAAAATACTTAATATACTTTGATAATTCACATGGAGCATGTCTGGAAAACTAAATTTTACCGATGTAGCTTAGAAATAAAAATGTATTTGTGAACCCAGTTAAGTTCTCAAATGAGGGGTAGTGCTCCCTCCAAAGGGCAGTCAGTATTTTCAAATTTGCCGTGCACAAAGCCTGTGAAAATAATTGTTAATGTGCTTCACAATGTAGAAGATCCAATAACTCAGATTCCCTGAGAAATGCCCTCCATTTCATATGTGTGTCAACCGAGAAAGCTGCCCAGCCACTTTTAT
>PVIC010053883.1:0-11692 GCA_004025085.1 Thryonomys swinderianus
TTTCTGTATCATATTTATTCCTTCCCCTCATCACATTCCCACACCAAGTTTCCTATAGAAATATTCCACTCTATTAAAAGCTGTCCTACTTTCTTACAATATGTTTTAAAAGATGTATTAAGAGTATGTGTTTTAAAAGTTAGGGAATAGAAGACCCAAGTTTGCTATAAGATGTCAAGGAAAGTTGAAACAGCCCAGGAGCTGAGGCTTGAAGGATGCCTTTGTGATGAAGGCTGAATTTGCCCATCTGTGCACCATGGCAGAAAGACTACCCCTCAAATTACCAGTGGGAAAATAAATATTGCTCTCTATCATGTGGGCTAAATTAGCTGCTCCAGGGGCCAGATAATGACACAAACATGACTGTGTGAAGCAAGATATTATAACGTATTTCATAAGCTGCAGTGGGGTTTTCTTCAGCTCATGAAAAACAAGTTGATGCCCATAAATGTAAGATATTATGGCAAAATCGGTATTAATTACTAGGAGCCAAAGTGCACTGCTTGAGGCTGTAAAACTTTTAATATTCCAGAAGCAAGCAGTTCAAGTAACAGGCTAACCACGATCGCTTGATCGCTTGGCAGCAACCCAGCCTATCTTGGAGACAACAGAGCAGAGGCAACACAATCAGTCCGAACAAACAGCCCCGTGAAGCGTGGCTAATTTGGCTGAGACGGCCGGGTGGGGTGAGGAGGGCTGAGCGCAGTAACCGAAACCGCCCTCCTTACAACAATCCACCTTCCTCCTGTTGATGAGCGGGCCTCCGCCAAAAGCCACTGGCTTTGCCTCTTTGGGGCTTGTGAGATGCAATGGACCACTGGTTTCTTAAGGTCTGGCTTAAGCAGCTGTTAGTGCCGATGAACTGCAGGGGTCCTTGGTGGGGATGGAAATGCCATTTCCTGCCCTCCTTCTTCCTTCTTTCTGGCTACACACACACACACCTATACATCCATGTGTGCATACTGGGTACACAAAACTCCTACCTGATGCAAAGGTCAGAATCTATCTAGCTGCTTCTATTTCCATACTTTGCATGTGAGACCAATTTGGTGACAGCCTCTCATGTGCCATAAACGAAATAGAAACATATGCACATGCAGCGATAAAACAGATCTGAAACGACATCCCTGCCGCCTGTTGGGTGGCAGCTGAAATCAGACATCTTAATGTATGATATTATGGGAATTACCCACATTAAGATAAAATATCTAGACTTAAGTAACTGTCTTTTCTCTGAATTAACTTGAAGATTGAACTCAGAAAACAAAAGCAGATGACTTGGGGCCAGGCAGTTTGGTTCCCGGCCACTGTGCCCACTGCTTTTCTGGTGGTGACACCATGCAGGAAAACACCAGTGCTTGTTTTCAGTTTGCTAACTGGAGGCAGAGAATCTGGCTGGGCTCCAGCTTTTTGGACACCAAGGGAACGGGGGAAGCTGGCCTATAACCAAGAGGTAGGCTTAGAAGCTCAGTGCTATGAGCTTCGAAAAGAAAAAGGAATGGAGTCAGCTTCATTCCTGAATCAGCCTAATGCAGAGACCCTAGTGTATCACGGGTTCTTTTATGAATACTTGATGGTGAATGACCAGGTGCATCAAGTCCTTTCACAACCACCAAGTACATTCTCTTTTCCTTCTGCTTCCCTCTTCCTTTCCTCATTCATTCTACACCCACACAAACCTTTGCCCCCCTCACCTGGTTGAAAGCTATATTGCAGCCCCAACCCCATCAGCCGGCAGCAAGAATGCTGCTGAGTCCATTCTGGTTCTAGTTGCTAGAAGCCCTTTTTCTGGTTGTCTCACTGTTTTGTTCATTGGTGTAGGGGCAGCAAGTACAGTAGTCTCCAAGGATCCTCATTTGGCAAAGGACTTCATTTCCCAGTGTGCAATGCGACGTCATTCCCCTGGGCCTCAGAATGGACCTGGGCACCACCTACAAGCCTGTGGATGTTTCGCTCTTTACAGCATGTATCCTGGCACGCCTGTGGGTCTCAGATGCACATGGGAAAGCCAGGCCTGTGGTTTCCAGTCCTCACCAGCAGTATTGAAATGGCTTAGGTAGGCCAGAAAAAAAATCACCATTAGTGTATCTAAAAGGACCCAAATCGTCGCCTTTTCAGTGTGGCCAAATGCATTAGGATTTAAAGACGGAAGTTACAATTGAACAGTGAATCCTTTTAACAGGTTCACATTAGGTGTATCGGAGACTAGCTCTGGTGAGGTGCTAGGGGTGGACTAGGAACAGAGCAAGGAAAAAATCAGTAACAAAAAATCCCCCTTCTCAGGAGTTAGTGTGTGAAATATAGCAAAAGAAATACGTGACCCTATGGAATAAATTGTACATGAAGGGTAGAGGTACAGGACCTAAGAAGGAAAGGAGAGAGAAGAAACTGGTAAAAAATGAGGGAATACTTCAAGGAGGGAGTCATTCTTTTTTTGTTGTTGTTTTTTTTTTGCTTTTGAGACAGGGTCTCGCTTTGTAGTTCAGGCTGGCCCTGAGCTCACTATGCTGCCCAGGCAAGCCGCCGCAAACTCAGCAATCCTCCTGTCTCTGCCTCCCGAGTGCTGGGATTACAGGCGTGAGCCACCACATCAGGCATTGTGGTATGCGGTGTTGATTGCTGGTGGGCGTGTCTCCATGCCCAGCATTATACGTGGTTACCGGGGATCAAACTCAGGACCTTGCGCTTGCGAGGCAGGCGCCGGAACCACTGAGCTAACCCTCTGGCCCAGAGGGAGTCATTCTTGAGGATCGGTTTAGATCAGTGAGTCACTGGATGGGAACAGTGGAGCAAAAGCAGGAGAGTTTCCTGAGGCTGTTTGAGATACTGTGGCCTTGGCACGGGGATAGGTAGCTTGACCAACAGATCAGAATGTAAAGCAGGCAAGAGACTCACTAAAATACAGAAAGGTTATATATGATAACAGACCTTGTAGATCACTAGGGAGATGAGAGACACATAACACCAGGACTCGCGTATTTGCTTATACTTACAAGAAATAAGTGGAGGGTCCAATAAACTGAACCCTAAAGTATCCATAAAAATAATTTCTTAAAAAATTGAAGATTTCAGTGTGAAAGCTAAACCATAATGACTTCCACTGTAATTAAAGGAGATTATCTGTGTGAAACTTTTAAAAAACAAAACACAAAATCATTAATAATACATTTTAAAACTGCTAAATTTAACTACATTAAAATTAAAAATGTATGCCAAACAAAACAATGGCATAGAGAAAATGAAAAGACAAATCACAGATGGGGAGAAGCCTGTTTGTAACAAACAGATTCAGCAAAGGAGTAGTATCCAAAATACAGAGAATTTAGAAAAGTCATTAAGAGAAAAAAACAGTCTAACAGTTTAGAGGGACCTAAGTAGTTAACAAAACCAGGTTGGCTGGACAGCCAAGAACTAGTAGAAACTGGGCAGGTTAAGGACCCAGTGAATACAGAGGCCCCTTACAAGTCTACACTGTACTTGTAAGCAGGAGGGTGAGTAGGTGCCCTGACCTCTCCTTTTGGTAGTTCCCTCGGTATCTACGTTAAGTGCATGTGTTCAGATAGTTTGTCACTAGCAGGTCACTGGGGAAGGTGAGAACATGAAATGAATAAATAGACACAAATAACAAATAGATACACACAATGCTGTGTCAATAAGCCTCTACTCTAGAATCTACATCTTGAGCACTTTCTGTATTTGATTTGTAGCCCCTGAAGCACGACTGGGTATCAGGCCTGCAGGGGCAGGGACCTGAATTGAGTTGGATTTGGCAGTAGCCTCTATCACCTTTCTTGACCCTGTGAATCTTGCTGAGATTCTGGACTCATGGAGTTCCCTGTAATTATCTGATGGTACCACAGAGGCTGATAAAGCCCTCTCTTTTGGCTACAGTATCAAATACCAGCTCTTCAAGAAACAGCTCTTCAAGAAAATTCTTCAAAGGCCCCATTGCCTTGAAATGCTGCACACTCTTTCTGTGGACTCTTAAACAGAATAATTCATTAGTCAGAGAAGAACAATCAATATCACACTCCGACAATTTACACACTGACTCTGTTTACCCAGTGGGCCCTCTCTGATAATATTATTTATGATCCTAAATAACTCCTTCGGCGTTCAATAGAGCTGTGAGGGCCTCTGGGACCAGGACACAATCAAATTATGAAGACATATGGTTTGCTCAGCCCTGGAAATGTTCAGATGCATTGTGCTGATGTTAGTTTCGTAGTGATATCTTCCCGGATGAGTTCTAAACCTTCCTAACAGGGCCTGCGGGAGGGGACTCAAAGCTCTTGGGGGAGACACCAGGGGCATTTCACGATGGCAGTTTGGGATTCTCCAGAGTTGACAGCATATTGAATGAGTCGTGGTTCTACAGAGCCCGGGAGTTGGGATTTTGTTGGGCTTTCCCTGCTGGAAGGTGTTATGCACCTACATGAGAGAGATTAGTAGAGCAGAGAAATGAGAAAACAGCATGTGTTTGTGTGTGTGTGTGTGTGTGTGTGTGTGTGTACAAGCATGTATGTACATGTAGGAATTCATAGCAGAGGTAAAGTTTAGGTGAGATGCAAAAGATCTGTGGAAGAAAAGGGTCTTGAGCTCATGAGATTTGAGTTGTCACTAAACTTCAAAACAAAAGGAGAGAGAGAAGGTGAGACTATTCACTTAAAATGTATCTTTTATTATCTGATTTGTTCCAGTGAACATGTATTATTTATGTAATTTAAATGTAGAGACGGCAAATCTCCCTCTTCCTTTTCCCTGTTCCTCTTTCACTTCTCCTTCCTCCTTCCCTTTTGTTCCCGCCTCCTTCTATTTCTTCTCTTTCCCCCCACTCCATCTCTTTCTCCCCACACATACAACTCAGTTTAGGGAAGTTATATTAACAGGCTTTGACACTACTTCATAACATAATGGAGTAGCCTTTCCACGGAGCGCCTCCAGTGAACAGCGTGAGACCGTCTGATAGGACAGTATGTGTAGGCAAAAGGCCAATGGGGGCAAAGAATAGAAATGCAGAAGTATGGGGCACTGATTCCAGTTTGATGTTTGTACAAATAGTCCTTTTCTTGGGAGATCAGACTAGAAATGATGACAATGGCATTATGAGGTGAGGAAGGGCTTGGTCCTGCATCTGTTAGGTCTTCTATACCATGGTGCCCTGATTCCGGCCTGACAGGGCCTACTAGAAGAGCTCAGCTGATGAAGACTATGACAGCTTTTCAAAGGTCAAGGAAAATTTGGGCATAGGCCAGAACCTGGCAATTGCCTTTGAAACCTGCCCGTTCCAAATACTATTCATAAGAAACCTGAGAGCTCAGTGAAGACACGGCCACACCCACTTACTGGAGGAGGCAATGAAGACACCCAGCATGCACATCCCGGCCTGGGACTGGGTGCTCCATGCTCCCTATCCAATGACCTCTCTGCTAGTCTGGTAGTTGCTCTACTCATCCTATTTAAGTCATGGCCAGTGGTGGTAGCTGTGTGCAGGTCTGGACTCAAGAGTATTTAGTCCATCAAAAGACATCAAAGCCCAGAATACACTGCAAAGTTTGGGGCAGATGCCCTTCTGTTTCTAGTCTCACAGTTCTCTGGTTCTGTTGAAGTTCTGCTATTTTCTATGTAAGAGTCTTGACTCGGGGATTCTCTAATTTCTCTCCTCTCTCTCACCCTGTTTGTCTCTCCTCTCTCTCTCTCTCTTTTCTCTCTCTGTCTCACCCCATCTTTCTTTCTTGTTCTCTCTCTCTCTCTCTGCCCATCCATCTATTTTCCCTTCCTTCTTCTGATCCTCAGGTACTTACTGAGCACGTTTTATGTCTCAAACACTTAAATAGAAGTTGTAAGAGATAAATAGAGATGCTTCCCTGCAAGAAGCTCACAGTCGGCTGGCCAGAGATTAGACACACCCACAAATAACCCTTACTGCAAGGCTGATGGAGAATAATCCACAGAGTAGAACAGATCCAGGGGTGGGTTCAGGTGGGGTTGGAGGCTGTTCTATGAGCCAGCATGATGTGTGAGATAAAATCACCAAGCAACTTCCTTTAGTTTCCCATAGTCTGTTCACATTCACACAAGGAATATAAGTTGTTCTATCCTGGATATATATTTTGGCAGGTCCGTGACTTCTGTGAATGCCTTTTTGGTAACAAATGTTTCCATGATGCCTTAAATCTCATTTATATTCAATTCATGGTTAAGAACAGTCAAAACTTCCAGCTCCATAGTGCGCATGTGTTACATTCCATCTCCCCAGCCAGGGCCTGCTTCATCTGGTTAAGGGTTGGATGGCCAACTTCCACTGTCTGAGGTCCTAGTACTGACATGTGGCCCCCTAGGCAGGGCTCAGCTCCATAGTATCCCAGCTCTCTTGCATGTGAGGTCCATATGCAGAGTGCAGGAAACACTCAGGTGTCTCTGTAAGAACAGGTTTTGAGAGAGCAGCTCACCCAGGCCCTCCCTGCTCTGCTTTCTTCCTGTGTTGGAGCACATTCTGTTTCTCCGGTTTTTCAGGCAGGAGTCTTGTGCCATGCAGATCACCCCACCGGAGCCATCAACTCTCCTCTCTTGAGAAGAGTGAGCTTGAGCTGAATCATGTCAACAACCACCTCCTCCTCCCAGGCAGTTTGAGCTCACAGCTCAGCTCTCTCCAAAGACATTTTCTGTTACACTTCAGATCTAAAATATTGCCCAACAATCTTGTGTGTTCAGAGGAGGAACTTTTAGAAGGATTGAGTCATAATAAGAATTCTAACTCCGTCTGTGGACAAACTCCCTGATGAGATCATAATGTGATGGCATTATTGAGAAGTAATGGAAACTTAGCAAGTGGAGCCTACTTGCAAGGTGTAAGTCGTGAGGGCGTCACCTTGACCCTTCCTACCTGGTTATCTTTTCATCACTCTCTGCTTCTTGCCTGACACTAGGTGAGCAGCTCTGCTCTGTCCTGCCTTTCCACCATGATGTTTCTGTCTTGGAGGCAGCCAACCATGGACTGAATCTTCTGAACTTATGAACCAGAATAAATCTTTTTGCTTGTAAGTTGTTTTTCTCAGGTATGTGGTCCCAAGAATGAAAAGTTGACTAAAACTTTCTCTTCACAAATACCTTCACCCTGATCTGCAACTAACATTCATTTATTCATTCATTCATTCAGAGAGGATCTTAGTTTGTAGTTCAGGCTGGCCCTAAACTCACCATGTAGCCCAGGCAAGCCTCGAACTCAGCAAACCTCCTGCCTCTGCCTCCCAAGTGCTAAGATTACAGGCATGAGCCATCACACCCAGCATTGTGGTATGTGGTACTGATTGCTGGTGGCCATGAGTCACCATGCCCAGCCCTGCCATATGTGGTTACCAGGTATAGAACTCAGGACCTTGCACTTGCAAGGCAGAAGCCAGAACCACTGATCTAAGTCCTCCACCCCAATCAACATTTTTTTGTACCCTAAAGACAGTGAGAATTTTTGAGTGGTAAAGCCAGTTTCTGGATGTTTCCTTTGAAATTTTCATCCTGGCCTGGCTCCTTGGCTGAGCAGCTAGTATTCCTGCATATCAGGTTCTGGGCCCTGGGCCTTGGTGTGGGAAACTAGAGAAGGGCAAGACCAATTCTAGTTTGGGAGATTCAGGAATATGAATGTGGGAGATTGTGGCAGCATTCTCAATGGAGGGCGAAGGAGATATGTTAATATAATAGTGTCACATCAACCCTGTGCATTGGCATGCAAACTTCATGGACATCAGGCTCCTAGCACGCATTGATTAGGACCCCTTGGTGCTGCACTAAGACCATTGATGGCTTTCTTCTTTCTCTGGATACCATGATGCTTTTCTATAGTTCAGGCAAAATGGGGCACAGGTGACAGGAACATAGTTTTCCCTGGGACAACTGCATTAGGGACTTCTTTTATAAATCTGTGGGTGTGGAGCAAGAGTTTGGTAATCTCTTATGTGTTATTAATTATCAGGACTCTATAAGACAGGTGAGTAAGTGAGAGATCTGGAGTTGAATGGCCTCATTCCTGAAGCTCCAACGCAGGACATATGCGCTCTCTGATAGAAGACAGGGCAGAATGCAACTAACTATTTGAGGAATCTCCTACTCTACTGAGACACAGTGAATGCCTCTCTGTGAGACTTATAAAAATGAGAACCTGGTAAGGACCTCTGTCTCTTTGAATTTGATTTTAACTTGGACAGTCTCGACTTTCTTTGGACTTTAATTCACAAGGGCCAAGTGCTTTGATTTTGGACTTGAATCTCTTTGGGATTTTAATCTGTAAATTTTCCCTAGGAATTTGATAATGGGAAGGGTTTATATCCAAATTGGGGGCATCTTATTTTGGCATTTATTATTGAAGACTCTTCATGCATTTTTTATTACCACTTTATGCATTTTATTATTGAAGTATCTTCACACTGCTATTAAATCTCATTACAGAACCTCTGATGAGTTTATTGGGCTATGGGGCTGGACATAAATTTGAACTGGAAATAGAATAAGCTCTGAACTTTCAGCCTTGGGCATAGCAGAGCTTTGAAGATTATTGCATTAATATACTGCTCTGGCCCATTTCAGAGCTGTATGGGAGCAAAATCCACTGTGTCATATGATGATCCCCGGAAGAAGCAGGAAGGGGTAAGAGATGAGTTCTTAGGTAGGGACTTCATGTCAGTGAGACAGGACAGCTTGGCTCTTCTCCATCCTGGAGCAGTTGGGTGCACCTGGTTGACCAAGGGCTAAAAGTTAATCTTGGGTCAGTTAAGAAAAGGAAAAGCATGTTTATCACCTTCCTTCCCTGTGTCCTTAAAGAAAGGCTTTCTGGAAGCCCTATTCCTGGGCCCTCTCTGCTTTATTCCTCCCTGGGTGTCCTCACCATGCTTTGTCATTTGCAGTTTTTGTGAAGCAGGCTCCCCTTCCCTTCCTCTTTCTGGAGGAGAATACATATCTGTGGGGGAAGCCATGTTTCAACACGAGCATAGCAGGCTCTGCCCCCATCAGGAAAGACTGAAGTTTTGAGGGGATCATATTAATGGGTAGAGAAGCAAATCATGTGATTAAGAAAAAAAATATATCCCTTTGTTTAACATCATCTGTGACAAAGGGCTATTTTAATCTCTATTTTTCTGGCTCTTTGTGTCTCACTGAAATGATGCTGGACTAGGGAGAGGAAGGAAGCAATGTTACATGTCTCCCCATCAAACCTGAGAAACAACCCCATTTGGACCAATAGCAAAGTGATTTCTCAACTATGAACTAACAGTTTTCTTTGGGTCTGAATCATGCACTTTCAATTTTCCACTTCAAAAACACACACTTCAGCAGAAGTCACTTTATAGCAAATGAATGGAGGAATTTCCCCTGGGAAGAGGGGTTGGTTTAGGAGGGACAGAGGAGAGAGCTTAGGAGCATTCATTTTTGCCTTCTGTGAAGTAACCAGAAAGTCTCTTTGATATCATTACCCTTGTAGCCAATAAGGCTGTAGCTGGCAATGTGGTAATGAATGAGCAGGGCTCCCAGTGGTGGTACTGGCTCCTTTTTTCCAAACATTTGAGGGGAGAGAATAAGCAGACACAGAGGTGGTTGAGAATGTCTGACTCACACAGAAGGAGGAAAGACTGGGTGGGTTTTATTGTGGGGTAACTTCTCATGGGCTTAGGTTCAGAGCCTTCACAGAAGCCGGGACGCACAGGGATCCCCTGAGACCGCGCCTCACTAGCCTTCCTTCAGAGTCCAGTAAACTTCTTCTCGACCTCTCTTCTTCATCATCCTCTTCATCGCCTTGCTACCATCTCCATCCCTGTAGATATCACTATCATTTACTGACCAATTCAGAGTAGTAAGCACTGGGCCAGCCCATTTCCATGTATCACCTTGTCCTCACAGCGCTAGTGTAGATAGATACCTTTAGGACCCCTCCCCATTGCGATGGGTAAACCAAGAGCAAGAGCATTGGGCCAGCCTAAGTTGAGAATCTCTCATTGGGAGTTCTTGGGACAAAAAGTGCTCCAGACTTTGGGGTTTGTTTGTTTGTTTCAGATTTTGGAATATTTGCATATACATCATGAGCTATCTTGGGGGTAGCACACAAGTCCAAACACAGAATGCCTGAAGATAATTTTATACTACTGTGTGTTGGGCATTGATAATTTGAACGTGACCCATCACATGAGTTTTCCACTGATGTCTTGTTGGCACTCAAGAAGTTTCAGATTTTGGGTTATTTTGGCTTTTTGGGTTAACCTGTAAGTGGGGAGGCCAGAATTCCAACTCAGACTAGTATGATCCCAGAGTCTCTATCCTGTACACGCGTGCATCCATCCAGCATCTACTTGGATATTTCCAGTGATAGGCTTCTCACCAGCTCCTGAGTCCCCTGTTGGATCGTTGGGGTGAGCATAAGCATCCCTTCCTGGGTCTGTGGCTTTCTCCCTAGAGTCAGGCAGGCTGCGTCCTGTAGTACCAGGATTACCGTGTCTGACTGAGGCGGGAGCCCGATTCCTCCTGCGCTGCTGAGCCAGGACACCAGGACAGTGCCATGTAAGGGTTGACCGTGGAGCTAGCGTTTCACTAAACGCACCGAGGCTTGAAATGGGGGTGCTGAGGACCACAAGGCGTTGCCCTCCCGAGGAGTGGATGCAGGGAGAGCTGGGCAGCCCGGTGCCTCGTCCCTTCCCTCTCAGCATCTCACATGAGGCCTTCGAGTTACCGCGCTGGAACTCTGCTTCCTGCTTGGAAGGTCTCGTTGCTCAGCGCTGTTTGCAGTGTTTTACATCCACTTCTGCAAACCTGCCAGGCGTTCTGGCTGGCTGAGGCTGCTCACATCCGGGATGCCTGTGTTTACCCACCTCCCCCGCTGAACAAATTTACAAAGTAAACATGTTGGGCCATCTCGGAGATTAAAGAAAAAGTCTCAACACAAAACTAACACAACCGCCTGTCCTCTTCCATCCCCATGTTTCTAATGAATCAGAGGGTGGAGTGAACTGAGATCCAAGTCCTTGGCACTGATCAGTTCTGAGATGCTGTGTCCACTCAGTTCCTGTCCCCAGTCTTTCTCCTACCGGGTACTGTTTTGAGAAGCGACGGTAAGCAACACGGGCATGGGGTGCTGAGTCAACTAGACCTGGCTTTAATGCCAACTTCATTTCTCACTGGCTGGATAGCTCTGCAGTGATGAGGCAGCACTTCTCTGAGCTTCAGTTTTCTTGTAGGAAATTCATGCCCATTTTGGACTGCTGGGGTGAGCTTTCCAAACATGAGTGGTTCTCATCAGCTTTGTCTGGACTCTAGAGAGAGGGCTGTGCAGCGGGGCAGGGCAGCTGGCCCAAAGCTGAGACTCTGACCCACCTGGTCCAAGCCCCTGAACTCCCTGTGTTTCTGGGATTCCACCTCTTGTGCCCTAACCTGAAATGAATTTACTGCCTCTTGCCAAAGGAAGCAAAGCTGAGACGGGAAGAAGACAGGGAAGGTGCTTCAAAGCTCGTGAAAGGAAGTTGAGGACCCCGCCCCTGCATCCGCACGGTTGCTGCCCACTTCCGCTAACCTGAGCCCCAGAATCCTTTAGAAATGGAGAACCCCACACCCAGCCAAGGGCTTTAGCGGCTCCTGGACAAAGCCCTCCCTTGGGGTGTCACCACCCTACTTGTGCGCTGATGCCAGCAGATTCCAAGTCTCATCTCTGTGCTCC
>PVIC010053884.1:0-11691 GCA_004025085.1 Thryonomys swinderianus
GCCACCACCGTCAGCACTGCCTCGCTCAGGGCTCCTCACTGCTTGGGCCTCTCCGGTCCCGGGAGAAGCCGGCTGACACTGCTGCAGCCTGTGCGTGTCACCGCCCTGCTCCCCCTGCAGCCACAGAGGCGAAGAGCCGCCTCCCCACACGGGGGCCCGTAAACTGCCCTCTGCACACCACGAGGAGGGCGCTCTGCCCGGATGCCGACAGGTCCTGCTCGAGGCAGTCCGTGACAGCAGACAGGCCATCGGAGAAAATCCCAAACGCAGGTCAGAGGGGAGACTGAGCCTGGAGCCCCTAAAGGACAGCTGGACCTGCCCACCACGCAGCCGGAGCTCAGCAGGCTGAATGCTCCGCGGCACAGGCAGCGCAAGAGGCTCAAGCCAGCTCTGGGCCCAGTGAGCTCACGCCAGGCGGGGAGGGCCAGTCGGGCAAGGAGAACCCGGGCCCTGCTGGAAGGGACTAGCAGCACCCTTCAGACCCCAGACCTCTCAGTCGGCGGGTGGCGGTGGCCGTCTGTGACTTCGGGGTGCTCTAGGGTGCCCTGCAGGGACACCGTAGGCTCTGGGTGCCCAGAGAGCCCTCGTCTCCGGCGGCCCAAGCTCCCGCAACCCTGCACACAGGCTCCAGGCAAACACCGGCCCGAGGGGCTGTGAGCCCCGCACGCCGGCATGCAGAACTCCCGGGCATGGCCACAGACTCCACGTGTGGCAGGCCTCTGTTCCTCACGGTGGGTCAGAGACGAGTTCCAACAGACCCTCCTCCCTTCCCAGCCACGCGACCACGAGGCATGCCCTCCCTTCTGATGTCATGTGCCTGCCGCAAATCTCCACAGACTGGAGCGTAAGGGAAGCCACCGCTCAGTAAGACAGCTAACAAGGAAATTCACAAAAGATACGGCTGGTTTTTATTTAGAGAGCTATACTAACACTTCAGGAAAATGTTAGCTCTATCACCGTGCAATGAATTTATCATTATACATTTTAAATAAACTAATACACATTTAATTTTTCTAACAGTATCAGTATCGACAGGTATAACTGACAGAACCCAAGTACAGCTGTGCAGTCATTTTTCATGGTGCAAAGAAATCCTAAAATAAAATCATTCAAGACCTGGTAACAAATTATCTTGTTCTTTGGCCAGATTCATTCTAAAACTGAGCTTTATTGTAACCTGGCAGAATGTTCCAGATCTCCACGCACTTGACTTCTGTCATCGCAGTGACAGGGCTACGTGCTTGAGGCTGGCACAGGGCGCTGGCAGGTGCTTTGTAAATGCTGCCTTTCTCCTGCCGGGCCCGGACTCTGGGTCACACTGACTTGGCTTGGGTCCCGAGGGGTGGGTAGAACTCGAATATTCTCCAATCAGGCCACGTGCTCTGGTGGCTCAGAGGCAACCGGCGCATGGCGACTGGGGGCCCTGTAGGCATCCGCAGGTCTACCCACAGATGAGTTCACACCGAGCGCATTATCAGGAGGTGGCCACGAGGGTGTGTTCCTGTCCTGGGCTCCCTCCTCCCTCCCTCTCCTCCTGGCTCCTGTGGGATGAGCGCCTGCCCTCCCCGGCCCTGTCCACCATGCTGCTTCTCCCTTGGAAGCAGCTGACCATGGATGGACAGAACCCTCTGAACCTGAGCCAAAATACATTTCTGCGGCGTCAGGGTAGCTATGGGTGTTTTGTCTCAGCATCGGGTTTGTGACTCATACACCCAGATCTGCTCTTCCCGAGAGATGGGACCTTCACTGGCACCTGGTACATAGTGAGAGGAGGAGGCGGGAGCCGGCGTCTCCCGAAGCAGAGCTGACGGGGTGCTGCACAGTCTCCCACTGCGTGCTAACATGGTGTTTCCTGCCACCAGTCCCTGATGCTGTGCCCTAAGCGGTGCGCCCGCATGCTGTGTCAAGGCATCTGTTTAACTCCTGGCGGAAGAGGAAACGGCTGGAGTTCGGATCCGCCTGACTATCCCATGGCCACCAGGGCTCAGAGAGGAACACAGCACAGACCTGTGGTGGCCAGAGACCAAGTTTAGAATCCAGGTTACACACGTGGACACGCAGTTCTCCGACATCACTGCCCCAGTCCCTCACCTGCACACGTCAGGTGCCCCTGGTGACACTGGGTGCGGGGAGGGGCGTGGCTGCCGCGGGGCAGAGAGCGGTGACCAGTGGAGAAGGGACACAGAGCTCTAGTGGAAAGAGGGAAGGCGCTCCAGGCACCGCGGCCCCGGCCCAGATGTCACCAGAGAGATGGAGTGTGAAGTGGGCCTTGGGGGTGATCGAGGACTTCAGAAGTGGAGCTGCCATGTTCGAAGTGAGGCGCCGGCCAAGAGCAAGCAGCGGGTGAGCAGGAGCCGAGGTTTCCTCCTGGCTGCCACCTCTGTGGCCCGAGAGGCCGACCACGTCTCACCTCCACTCCGCTACTGAAACTGGGGAAGACGGCCGGGACCTCGAGCAGACCGCTCCCTCCAGGGAGGCGCTCGCAGCGTGCAGAAGCACAGGCCGGCTCGGGCCTCTTCACAGGTGCTTTCCTCTCCGCCTCCACCCAAAGGCAGCCAGACAGCGGTGCCCCAGCCAAAGCCCTGCAGACGTCCGTGGCTTGCAGGGGCGGTCTCCCGCGTGGGGTCCACAGGGCTCCGCGGGTGCCCAGCAAGCGCCACCGAGGCGGGAAGGGAAAGGCTTCGCCACACAGCTGCACCAGCTCGGGCACGGGACAGGAAAGTGAGTTGGGGAGAGAATTTTGCAATGTGCTTTGAATTTTATTTCTACGATTTTCACATTGGCCAAAGATGCATCTGCACAAAAATAAGACCAGGTTTTTATTTCTGTGATGCAAAAGGCTTTCAGGGGAAAAAAAGACATCAAAACTAGAAATGTAAACAATTTTTGTAGGCTCAGAAACTTAATCGCTTTTGATAAAAATCCTCTCCTGGAACGCAGCAAGCTGGCTTTCGGGCTTGCTCTTTCTTGAGCTCTGCAGGAGGGCTGACGGCACCCTCAGTCTGGTGGGTTTTAACAGCAGAGCAACATATGATGCTTCAGGTTCCGCTATCTTCGTTCCCATGCTAAGCCGAGACGTAACGGCTGCGGATGGAAGGTCAGGACTGCAGACGGCTGGAGGCCCGGGGTGCACTCCGTGTGTGGCTTTCACAGTGGCCTTGTGCAGCGCCTTCGGAAACCTGGTTTGATTGGCACGAACGGTACTAGGTAAAACAGACTGGAGCTGCAATGCCAATATTTTCCTGACTATTTTGCAATCGGCATTAATCAATGAGATGGGGCTGTAATTGCTGCAATTTCCCATGTCTCTTCCTGGCTCCAGAATCACAGATATAATAGCGTGCCTGAGAGTCCCTGACGATCTGCTATTCACAAACGCTGTATTAAACACACTACATGAAATTGCATCCCAACGCTCCAGCTTTTAATTCCTCCCGGGACTCCAGAGCGTCTTAGGGTGCCAGCTCCCCATCAGACGCAGCCCACCGGGTCCTGCCACAGCTCCTGCCCAGCCTCTTCCTGGGGCCCTGTTGGGAGCCTGGTCCACAGACTCTCCGTGTTTCATGAATTCAACGTCATTTTAGAAATTCTTCAATCACTCTGGTGACACTGACAATTTCTCATTTCATTATAATACTACGAAAATTCAAGCACCTGCCTTGCTTTTCAAAATGTAAATCCATGAAAAATCAGAGAAAAAGCAGGTGTTTCATTTTAATTGACAGAATTGAATCTCCCACCAGAAAACAAGCTTCCAAATCGAACAGAGGCCCCAGAGCACCCACGGCCTGGGTCACAGGGTGGCAGCGCGGGCAGACGGGTGCCAGGCCGATGGCGGCGCTGCCACTGGACCGGAGCAGGCCTGAGTTCGTCTCCACACCTAAGAACCCAGTGGGGCACGGGAGATAAAGCCCTCAGCTCCGCGGCCCCTCCGCCCTCGCCGAGCCGCGCTGCCGTCGGGGGGCGCTGGCTCTGGCACCAGACGCGGGGTTCTGTTCCACGGAGGAGGCGCTTCCGGAGGACTTCACGGGGCTTGGAAGTTTGGCCTCCTCCTTCCGTTTAACCTCACAGAAGAATCTGCTCGACGCTCAGCACAGCTCCCCGCCTCCCCGCAGCCCCTCCGCAAACGTCACATCATTCAGCCTGATTAACTCCAGCAATTCCCTGTCTCCTTGATGTCCCACTCTCAAGCTGCCAAACAAAGATCCTTCTGTTTCATTATTCAAAATATTAAGTGAAGCTGGAGCGCTGCAGTGATAGGCTTCGGGGTAAAGACATCTTGCTCCCCAGCTGTCAGAGATGTCACTCGGCGCCGAGGGAAGGGGGCCCAGGCTCCCCAGCAGCGGCAGGGCGCGACCCGCCCCCACCGGCGTCCTCCCCGCCGACTGTCCAGCCTCCGACACAGTGTGTGACTTCGGGCTCTTCTCTCCCGCCGCCGCCCCTCTGCGTAACGGTCCACGGGCATAACGCAGTGCGAAGGGGACAAGGCAGCAGGGCGCGGAGCTCGGTGCTGCGGCTCCGGCCTCTGCGCCTGAATCACTCAGAGCTGGGCGTGGCCCTTTCCCACACGCAGCATCCACGAGACTCAGTCCCGTCGGAGCAGGAGACTGTGAGTGTGTGTTAAGTACAAGCAGCACCTGCAGGCGGCGCGGACGGGGGCGGGGCCTGGGTAACCTCCGCCTTTCGGTTCCGGCCGGAAGTCAGGGAGGTGCCTCTGGCTCCTCGTGAGCTCAGAAGCCCAGGCTGACGCCCACCACTTGCTGGAGACGCGCCCAGCTCTCTGTCGCCCGCAGCCGGAGGGACGCTTTCTGCTCACTCTCCTGTCCATCCCTGGCGTGGCGCTGCGCGCCTATCACCCCGGGACTGGCGAGCGCAAGGAGCGACAATCACAGGTTCACCCCCAGCCCGGGCAATTTAACATCAGGCGAGAACTTGCTTCCAAATTAAAAAGGGAGGAGGGCTAGAGAGGTGGCTCAACCCTCAGTACTGCAAAACGAATAATGAACTAATGAATAAAAACTCTCAGTGAACTCAGACCCCCATACATCAACACCCACGTCTGTCACCGTCTGGGCACATCTGGGGAGGGCAGAGGAGCGGGTGCTGCGGCGTCCCCTGCCCTGAGCACAGACCCCTTTGGGAATGAGGAAAATGCGCAGAGGCCATCAAGGGCCACGTCCCCACTCGACAAGCACACCGGCGGCCGCGACGCGAAGCTGTCCCCACAGCTTTCCCGCCCAGCGGGCTGTGTGGCCCAGACCTGGCCTGCGGCCTCGCGCCCAGCTGCGGCTCCCGTGCTGCGGGAGGGCTGCAGGGGCTGGCGGGCAAGTGCCGCTTCCGCTGCCGCCGCCCGGCGTGGAGACCCAGGGTCCTGTGACCCTCAGCCCCAGCCCGAGGAGCAGCGCCCGCCTCTGCGGCCGCACCACACAGAGCTCAGGCCGGAAACCCGCAGGAGCTGCGCGTGTCTAGAGGCCAGCTGCTGGGACGGCCCGGGAGCACGACATGGGTGTCCTGCACTGCGCCCCGGCCGGTGGCTCTTGCCTCCCAGGACACGCTTCCGTTCCCTCCAAGCCCCCTTCCCCGTCTCCACTCCCTAAGAGAGCAGAGTATGTGCAGTTGCTGTGGCTTGGAGCATACATGGACAGGACCTTTTTAAAGATATTTATTGATTAGCAAACACAAATTGTGGGTTGGCTAAGTAAACATGTTTGAAATATGCACCTCAGATCCTTAGGCGGTTTTGGTTTCACAGGTCTTTCAAGAACACTGAAAATCTATTTGGGAATTTTTAAGACTATGTCATGACTTACCACAGTTGCCAGTCTCTGCCGAGTTCCCCTGAACGCATTCCTCTCGTCTAAAGAAAACACTACCCCTCAGACCCACCTGCCCCTCCACTAGCCCCAGTGACACCAGCCGCCCCTGCTCTGAGCTCCAGAGACCCACGCACGAGGGAGATCAAGCCACATCTGCCTTTCTGCGACCGCTGGTTCCTCTTAACACAACATCCCCCGGACTCAAATGACAAGATTTAGAACTTCCTCTGGTAAGGATGAATACAATTCCTCTGCATGGATGAGGTTTGACTGAAACATACAGTGAATATTTGAATTAAGACATGTATTACACCAAAAGGCACACTGCCGTGTCGTTGCTCAGCTTTGAGGACACTAACGCCACTGCTCTGGCCACTGTCTAAAGCAGCGCCGGGGTCCTCTTTCCTCAGTGTCTTTACCAGGAGGGATCAAAAGTATGGGGAACACTGGTGCCGAGCAAGTGCCCAGCAAGGCAGCTCGTAAAACCATGGCACAGTGTCCTCGTCCACCTTACTCACTGGACCTGGCACCGTGTGACTCCAGCTTTTCCCAAAGTCAAAAGAACCATAAAAGGCAACACTTGGAATGAAGTCAGCCCATGGAGGCAGCCAGGACAACTAAAGACCCTCAGGAAAGAGCACCCCAGAGTGCTGCAGGAAGCGGAAGGACAGTGGGAGGAATGCGTTCAGAGCCAGGGGGAAGATCTGGAGGGAGATTCATGGCTTTGTGTCTTTACTGTAATAATTATTTTACTTAAATACACACACTGTGCTCTTGGGTCTTGGCAGTACCTGGGATCACACCTAAAACTTTGCACCACTGAGCTAAGTCCCCAGTCCCAGACTTTCTTATCACACTCTGTGTACCTCGCATTCTCTCGATGGACGTCCTCCTGAGCCTGGAGCTCGGGCCCCGTGCACACAGCCACGCAGCCAGCACCGCCACACACTGACACGACCCGTCTGGATACAGCGGGGTGGGACTGGCAGGGCCGGACGTGGGTCTGCTTTCAGTTCTGAGGCCTCACCTGTCCCCACACGGCTGTGCCGGTGCAGGCCCAGCAGCATGCAGCCCCCTTCTCCCCACTGGGCAGCGGGCAGTGCCACCGGGCACCTGTGCACCCCGTCATGCGTGAGCCTTCATGACGAGCACTCAGAGCCCCGTGCATGTGCTCTCGGTTCTCCGTCTCCCTGCTGTCAGGCTCTTTCTGTGTGTTGGTTTTTGTGCCTCAACCCGGGCCTGGTGTGCAAACGTCTCCCCCACACGCGCGGGGCCGAGACCTCACCCTCTCCTTGGCACGCAGAGCCTCCTGCTTCGGTGTCCTCCGCAGGTTCTTTCCACTGCGTGGCCAAGAAGTCCTCTATTGCAGCAGTCACATGGTGCCACACACTGAGCGGCCCAGCAGGAGACGCACGTGCTGCCCCCGATGTGGCAGCGGCAGGGACGCTGCCTCCCAGAGCCTCCCACCCTGGGCGCTCTCTGGCTGGCCACCGCCGACTCCAGCCTCTCCCTCCATACTTCCGTGCCCACGTCCGCCTCTTCTGGGCTGCATCCCTGGAACCATGACCTCCTCTGACTGGATCTGCCCATGGACCTGCTTGGCAAGGGAGGCCGCATTCACACACCTAGGCACGAGTGGCATGGGGGCTCTAGTTGCCTGAATGGCCGGGGACTCCAGAGTCCATGGCATGGGATCCCACAGAAAGCCTGGGCCCAGGACGCTCAGCCAGTCAGAGACACGTTCACCCTGGGGCTGGCAGAGGGCCTGTGTGGCCAGGCAGAAACTCCAAACTACAGCTGGCTGACCCTGGCAGCCTGGCCAGAGGGATGCTGGGGCCGCCTGCTCTCTGACCTCAGCTGGAACAAGACCCGGTTCCCACCAAGAGCCACGTCGACTGTGCATCTCCCGTGTGCAGCGTCCAGACAGGCTTAGAAACCAGGGGCACTGGAAAGACTTGTTTCTGCAAAAAAAGACATTAACACCCTCGGAAACCTTACCTGAAAGGGCTAGAACATGTTTTAATTTGAGAGCATGAAGGTGTATTTGTGGATCTGATTTCTGTCCTTGCTACAAATTCTTCTTTTTTTTTTTTTTTTAGACAGGTCTTGCTTTGTAGTTCAGGCTTACCCTGAGCTTACTTCTCTTTTTTTAAAGACAGGGTCTCATTATACATTCCAGTCTGGCCTTAAATTCACTGTGTAGCCTTGGCTGGCCTTGAACTTGAGCAATCACCCTGCCTCAGCCTCCCGAGCGCTGAGTGACAGGCCTGTGCCATCACACCCAGCAAGCCTTGCTGTGACTCAGACAGGAGCCCTGACTGACATCCGGAAGGCACAGTGCAGAGAGCAGCCCCTCGTGCTCCCCAAGCCCGACCCGACCCAGCAGGCTCTGGGCACCAGCTCGGGAGGGAGACTTCTCGCTACCAGCACATGGCACAGCAAGGCACAGGCAGGACGTCTGAGGAGCCCATCCCCAGGCCTCGTCACTGCGCATGTGACAATTCAATCCATGGATTAGAGTCTGAGCACGGCTGCTTTCGAGGGCCGTGTGAGCGCTTTCTGCATATCATTGTATTTCCAATCTGGCACCATGAACCATAAATAATCCTATCATTTATTAATTACATTTCCTAACCTAGTCAAGAAGAACCCTGCAGTGTGGAGCAGCAGATCGTGCATAAATGGTTCATTGAAAAGCAACTCTCATTGCCAAGTAGCTGTAAATTAGGGTGTGATAATTACCCACTTTAACCTTTTAAACAGGTTCCTCGAAAAAGCTCCAAGATGGATGTTTTGTTACAACAACTTTGACCTCCAACACACGAGAACACAACCAGTTCTCCCCTGACAAAGGGAGGCTTTGAGCGGGGTCCTCACCCCGCGCCGTGCCGGGCATCACCTGCACAGGTAGCGGGAGGGACCAGTAGCGGCCGTGGGCGGTGAGGGCGGGCAGAGAGCATGCTGCCCCGTGGGCGTGACGCATGGCACTTCCCCACAGGCGTCTCAACCGATGTCACCAGAACGGCCCAGCTGGACGGCAGATCTGCACAGGCCCCCAGGAAGCCCGAGGGCCCCTCAGCGCAACAGTGGCATCCCCAGAGCCCACCGGGTCCTCCAACGAGCCTCTGCCAGCCGACGTCACCTGCCTCGGAGACCAGCCCACCACGCGGCCGTCTCCCTGTCCACGACACAAAGGCATCGACACGATGGCCGCTCAGGCGCCAGGACAGACACGAGCCCAAGAGGCCCATGCGCGCTGTGGGGAGCTCGCAGGGGCACAGCGCAGGCCCTGTGCTCTCTCTGCTCCTGCTCGTCTGGAAGGCATCACCCTTCCAGAGACAGTGGGCACCTTTTAACCCGGGGGCAACCGGCCAGGGTGGCACCGCCACTAAATTGCCAAGTCCCCGTTCCTGGGGACAGAGGGGCCCTTGCCCTTCCATCCAACTGGAATGACCTGGAGCGTTCAGGAGGGATCATCACAGGAGGGTGCTGCCCCACGCTGCCCAGGGCAGAAGACAGAGGATCCGGGCACTGTGCCCACGGGCCTCCGGGTACTGCTCCGCTGGGAAGGACCGGGGCTCCTGGTCCACTTCCTTCTCAGAAGCCCCAGAGGGTTGCCGCACACCTGGGGTCAGCGTGGATAGGACACACCTGAACGACGCCGGAGGCCTGAGAGCGGACAACTCAGAAGCCTGAGGGAGGACCCTGCGGAAGCCACTGAGGAGCCAGCCCGCTGCAGGCTCCTCCCGGGGCCCTGGGAGCACGAGTGATGACACCGTCAGCCCAAAGGCGGCGACGGCCTCGTGCAAACCAGACAGGCCAAAGGTAACCAAGGCTGGCCCGTGCTGGGTCAGGAAGGGCGCTGGGCACGCGGCCGGCAAGCTGTGACCTCCAGAGCAGGGAAAGTAATTTGGCGATAGTCTCACATCTGCCACCCAGGAGCCTCGGTGCGGAAGAACTCCCCTAGAAACACTCCCTAACCCGGGGAGGCTCGCGCGTGATAACTGCAGTCCAGGGAGAGGGAGGGACTCAGTGACCGGCCTCAGCGAGGGCCACGAACCAGGGCTGTGTGGCTCCAGCCAGAGGACTTGGCACACATTGAAAATTGTTGACAAAGACATCTAATAACACAGGAGAAGCTTATTCTATAATACCACCCGAAGAAAACCAGGACACAAAATTGAATTACATTAGGTTCTCAGTGCTGTGAAATAATAATACGCTGTTGTTCTGGTTGAATGCTACAGCTGCCTTACCCGTCACCGTAGCTGAATAGCTCCTGCCAATCTATAATGTTCTATGTTTCTTAAATAACTGTGAATTACATTTAATATAAGAAAATAAGTTTTACTTTTAAAAGGGATCATGTAAATTTACAAATGAGACATCCCAAACGAGCCACCATGTGTGTTTTCCAGCCTCGGGTTCTGAAGTCAACATGAGGAAAGCACAGCTGTTGCACAGTTTAGTGACAGGGCCGCCGACAGGACCCCGAGCAGCACGAAGGGCCGGCCCAGGTGCCCGAGGGGCCAACAACTCACACTATAATCTGACACTAACTGAAAGCAAATAAGACACAAGTCTCAAGAGCTGGCACGGGGCATTTGGGTTCTCGAAAACACCCTAACCCGAGTTCGACAGCACAAAGACAACCACAGCACGCAGTCTGCACAGTGAGGTGTTTGTGGGTAGTGTGCATGTCTGTGGTGTGTTTGTCTGTGTACAGGAGTGTGAGAGCACACACACTCGCATACACACATTCCAAATTCTTCCCTCAGCTTTCTGCTGCTTGATCTCAGAAACCAAGCTTGCTTCTGCTATTCAAGCCATAAGTTGTGGAGATGACACACCTGATCCTGGATGAGTGTGTCTAAAAAATATAAACACTTGGGGCCGGGGCAGGTCTCAGCGGCAGAGCCTTGCCCCAGGCCCGTGTTTGATCCCCAGTTCTGCACAAGAAGAAAGAAAAGCAACACACACACACACACACACACACACACACACACAGATGACACAGATAACCATAGTAGGACTAGAGCTGGTCATCTGGTTTTTAGCTTTGAGAACATTTGTACACTTCAGGGCTTAGAAAATAAATTCCTGATGATTTGGAAATTTGAACTGTTGATGTTTTGAAATAAAGGCCGAATCAACTGCCAGAGAGGTATTTTGGTTTCCACACTTAGAAGCAGGGCAGCTCGGGCAGTGACACTCTGCTGTGAAAGCCCCTGAGGCTCTGTCAGTCCCTGAGGTTATTGTGACTTCCTCGAAGTACAGAGACCCCCATCTCAGGGGACATTCTGAGAAAGTTTCAGAACAACAAAATAGAAGAACTTGCCTTAAAACAAAGATCTTTTTACCCCAAGCAGCAGTAGACAGTACAGAAAACACGATTATATCATCAGTAGCTTTCTTCTTTACCCACCGGGGGGTCTGTAATTATGTCATAATTCATATTTAATTGTTTCATCTGAAGACTATTATCTCATTTCTTCATGATTGTCTTATTCTAGCTGTTTATATTTTTTCTATTCACAATGTCATAATTTTCAGACTAAAATATTGAGCTTAGAAAATATTAGTTTTGTCATAATTTATATATGTATATGATTTAATTTTTATTTTAACTTTTTAGAAAAATAAAAATGTAATTAAAAGATGTCTTGTGTCTTAACTATAGAAGTCTGCATTCAGAAATCTGTAAAATACATCGTAAAGGGCATTCATAGCTGTCTTTCCCTTTACGGCAAATATTAAACACATTTTTTGCAGAGCATGGCGTTCATTACTATGAAAAATATTTTCAAACAGAAGGATGGAAATCATCAACTCATACTGTACAAAATCTATAGTTACTGAAACATTAAAAAAAAAA
>PVIC010053885.1:0-11704 GCA_004025085.1 Thryonomys swinderianus
AAAAAAAAAAAAAAAAAAAAAAAAAAAAAAAAAAAAAAAAAATATATATATATATATATATATATATATATATATATATATATATATATATATATAACAGGTCACTCAGAAGGCAGTGGGTTGGGTACATCCTAGAACAATGAGGAACTTATGTTGATTACGAGTTTGTCTCTCCCCAGGATGTCTTCAACTGGTGCCATCCTGCCCTGGTACATCACAGCATCACGGGACCATTGAGGTCTTAGCTGTGACTGGACGCAAAAACAGAGCTATGTTTTGACATGCCATAGCTGGCCTAATCATAATTTTTTTTTTTTTTTTTTGCCTTTTGGAGACAGGGTCTCACTTTGTAGTTCAGGCTGGCCCTGAGCTCACTATGGTGCCCAGGCAAGCCGCCGCGAACTCAGCAATCCTCCTGTCTCTGCCTCCCGAGTGCTGGGATTACAGGCGTGAGCCACCACGCCCGGCACTGGTATGCGGTGTTGATTGTTGGTGGGTGTGTCTCCACGCCCAGCATTATATGTGGTTACCGGGGATCAAACTCACCACTGAGCTAACCCTCCGGCCCCAGCCTAATCATAATTTTAATTGTGAAATGATTTTTCTCTAAAATTATATGGAATTTCTCCTGACATTCTCTCATAGGGAAATTGTGTGTGCTTCTGATTCACTCAAGTGTACAGGACAGATAAAGTAGTAGAGTAGTCAGAAATAGAACTTGAGAGTTACGGAAAGAATAGGCTGTGAATAGGCTGTGCTTCTAATAGTAGAGCAAATACTTGAAACTTATCTAATGATCTCTAGACTGTTTTTGGTGTTTCAACACTTATCAAGGAAAATTTGATCATATGCTCCCAAAAATGTATATTTATTAATGTATATATTATATAATATACTACGGAGCAAATATATTAAGTATATTATGAAGCATATAAATATAATTCATTAAAACATGAGAAAAAAACTAAAGAGTGCCAATATTCTTTTACCATGCCTTGATTTGTCTCCAGCATCCTCTGGGGCACGTGCACCCAATTCTAGAAATAACTGTGATCAATAATAAGGAGATGTGACAAGGTTGTGACCAAGAAGTGACAACAGCGAAGTAGGGGTAGATTAATGAGCTCAATAAGGAATCTTGGAAACTAAGGGAAAGGAGGCAAAGTCTGTGTGAAGGATGCCTGAAGCTAGAACATGGCTGTGTTGGGATTTTAGAGATCACTGGAAGGAGAAACACTCTGACTGTATGTGGGGAGTACATAAATATTAAAGGTGTTTACCTTTTTTCTGCTTACTAGATGTGGTAGATAATCAGGACTTGTTTAAAGTGACAAATAAGGGAGCAGGAATAGATGAAAAGGAAGTTTAGTAGGGCTTCATTAACCTATATAATATCTTAATGAAAATTATGGGAAGGCTTCTGACTTTGGGTATAGACACTCTTAGACCTAACAGATTAGTGAGCCCAGGTCAGACAGAATTTCTGCCCTTGCTCAGCTGACCTTACCACTATTAGTGGGAAGGTTCTTATGTTGTAACAACCTGTACATCCTTGAAGAGCAGCCCTGGGGACCACGTTGCACCATTGAACACCTCCTAACCCTGCCCTTTAGAGTGGCTAGGTTAGAAGAGGTAGAATGGAATTAGAGACACAAAGGAGAAAAACTGAGAGGGTCAACCATGGCTTTCTGGAAGCAAGATTTCCAGATAGAGAGCATTCAAGAAGACCAACATCACTGTGTATAGGGAACCAAGGTAACCAAAGAGGAAAACAAAAAAACAACATGCATAGAAACAGGCATGGTATGTAGTATGGGGGCTAGCCTGAGAGGCTGGCCATCAAATGATACAATAGCCAAACATTCAGGCAGGATTTGGATTTTTTTTTTTACTTCAATAGGAAAAACACCAAAGAATTTTAAAAAATTAAGCAAAGCAGGCTGGAAGAAATGTTCTTGGGAAGACTGTGGAAAGTATGTTGGCTGGAGGCAACATACACATAGAAGCACCAGGCTGGGAGAGTACCTGCACCCTACCTCCTCACACCGCCAGGAAACCTTGGGAACCTGTCAGCTCAATCAATCCTCACACTAGCCCAACCACAGCAATACCTTGAAAGACTTCTACCCTGAGTAGTCTCTTTTGTCAGCTGCATATCCTTCCTCAATGTTCCTGGAAGCTGCTGCCTTGAGCAAGTAACTGTCTCAATATCTGTACCTCACCCATTCCATTTGTGCCATTCTGTATCATACTTGCCTCCAACAGATTTGTATTAATATTCTCTAGGACACTGAATTCCCACTCTTCAAATGTCTGTTGTGATCTATCTCTTTATTTGATTTCTCCATAGTTCCCCATTTTTCATGGCAAAAATACCTTGCTGCCATATGAGCTCACTGAATCTTGAGTTCAAAGTCCCTGATTGGCTAGGCTTACCTATCCACACTAACCTTTTCTTCATAACTCCCTTCCCTGCCCCTATGAACCACTGTTCCCTGAAACATAGTCTGTATTTTCTTTTTTATGTTTATCTGTGATGCCCATTCTGCAAACAGTGACTGAGTGCATACTGTGAGCCAGCCCATGTTCCAGGCACCAGGGATACAGCAGCAAATAAGACAAATGAAATCCTTGTCCTCAAGAAACTCACAATCATATGGAGAAAATACACACACACACACACACACACACACACAAACAATCCACTCATAGATAAGAATTTCTACATAGGAACATATCCACTCATAGATAAGAATTTCTAGAAAGGAACACAAAGTAGGACAGAGACAGAGAGTAAATTGAAGGTGCTATTTTAGTATGAACAAAGATGTCTTTCTGAGGAAGTGACATCTGAACAAAGACCCAAAAAAAGAGAGGATGTGAGACTTGCAAAGGTCTGGAGGAAGAGCTCTTCAGACAAAAAGAACAGTAATTGGAAAGGCTCCAAGCCATGAGTGTGCAGAACAAGTTCAAGACATAGCGAGGAACACCATTCACAATAACAAAGAAATGGAAACAAGTGTCCATCAGCCAATGTATGGATAAAGAAAATTTGATACATATGCACAATGGAGTAATGTTCAGCTATAAAAAGAATGACGTCCTATAACTTGTAACAACATGAGTGGAACTAGACAACACTAAATGAAATAAATCAGGCACAGAAAAGAGAAATACTACATGTCACTCATGTGAAACCTAAAAAGTTGATCTCAGAAGTTGAGAGTAGAATGGTGTTTGCCAGAGGCTGAGGACAGTAGGATGAGGGTTAGGCTACTCAACAGGTTTTAAGTGAAAATTAAGTAGGAACAAGGAGCTCTGAGGTACTATTGCACAGTATAGTGACTAGAGCTAACAGCAATGTATTGTACATCTTAAAACACTAGAAGAAATGATTGTAAAAGGTTTCTTTCCAAGTTTTTATTAGTGTATATTGTTTATACCAGAATAATGGGCTTCATTTCAGCAGATTTATAGGTGCACATGACATGCTTAATCATATATCTCATCAACCTCTTGACCCACTCTCCCCCAACGTGTTGTCACATTTCTGTGAGATGGTTTCAGTGTGTATAATGTGTTTTGATTTTAAAAGTTTTTAACCATAAAATGATAAATATTTGGTGATATAAATATGTTTGACCTAATTTAAACATTACACAATGTTTAAATGGATCAATCATTATATGTATCCATCATATGTATAGTTTTTATGTTTTGTTTGTAATGTTTAAATTTTATTATTACATGTTTGCTACTCATGCAGTTTACAGGCATTTTGTGGAGTGATTACATGTACATATTACAGAGTGTTCCTTTTTTTTTAAACCCTCTTCCCTTTCCCTACTCCTCATCTCTCCTCCCCCTGTTCCCCACCCCCTTTTTGATACTTGTTGATATTGTTTTAGTTCATGTTATGGCATATACTGTTTATATTAGCTGGGGTTATTAGGTTCCTGTACATGGCACATCTTTATTCCATTTCCACTTATCCTTCTCTTCACCCCTCACTCTTGTTCCATTGGACTTTCCAATTGCAAAAGATCTGTCCCCATGTCCCTTTCTATACATCTTTGATTATTTTCTTTGCTTGCACTGTCTTACTCAAATGAGAGATACCACATTGTGTTTAAGCTTGTGTGACTCATTTATTTCACTCAATATTATATTTTCCAGGTGTATGCATTTTCTTACAAAAGTCCTAAACATGTCATTCTTTATAGCTGAGTAGTATTCTATTTTATACAGACACCACATTTTTTTTTATCCAACTGTCTATTGATAGATATGCAGGCTGCCTCCAGGATTTAGCCATTATGAATTATACCGCTATACACATCAGTATGCATGTATGACTGTAATATGATGACTTAAGCTCTTTGGGGAAGATACCCAGCAGGGACATACCTGGGTTATATAGAATTTCTAATTTCAGTTTTTGAGCAATCTCCATACTATGATTGTAATAGTTTTCATTCTCACTGACAATACAAAATGTTTCCTTTTTCTCCACAGCCAGGCCAACATTTGCTACTGTTTGATTTCCTAATGATTATTGTTCTTTCTAGAATAAGATGGAATCTTAGTGTTTCTTTAATTTGCATTTCTCTAATGGCCAGAGATATTGAACATTGTTTCATATATTTGTGACCACTTTTATTTCTTCCTCTGTGGAGTGTCTGCTCATTTCTCTTACCTATTTCCTCCCCAAGAATAAGTTTCAGTAGTGCTAGTATTTATTCCTTCTGTTATTTAGTTTAAGTGATTTCATCTCTGTCCCTGTGTTCTGCTGAAAGAGTTACCTTTATTTATTATAAGAGCAACCACAGATTCAGTCTCAAAACACTTCTGTATGATAGCCCTTGCTGTTACTCACCTCTGCCTTGGTCTATTCTCTGTGCACACTCTAACAGTTTATTACTTGTGGTTGCTCTGCAGTGAGATAGTTGAGGTGGGATGGGGAGAATCGGAGGTGTTTGAATGAGTAGTATTAGGCACAAAGGGGAAGGTTTGAAAGGGAAACTAGTGGTAGATGAGAAGAAAAGATTGTTCTGGGGTCTGCTTTTATTGGAGTACTTTTTTTTTTTTTTCTTTTGAGACAGGGTCTCGCTTTGTAGTTCAGGCTGGCCCTGAGCTCACTATGGTGCCCAGGCAAACCACCGCGAACTCAGCAATCCTCCTGTCTCTGCCTCCCGAGTGCTGGGATTACAGGCGTGAGCCACCATGTCCCGCACTGTGGTATGCGGTATTGATTGCTAGTGGGCGTGTCTCCACGCCCAGCATTGTATGTGGTTACCGGGGATCGAACTCAGGACCTTGCGCTTGTGAGGCAGGCGCTGGAACCACTGAGCTAACCCTCCGGCCCTGGAGTACTTTTATTTGAATCAAAGCTTTAGGACTGAGAGTTTTTAGAGGAGGCAAGGGCAAGATATGGAAGAAATGGGCTACACTTTGTGATTGAGGAAAGCTATGTGATTATCAAAACTTGCTTATAGAGAAGACAAAAAGCTAGGTAAGATATGGAAGAGCCAAAGGTTTAGGATGGGGAGAATCAAGAAATTATACTAGTGAAGATAGGAGTCAATATAGGGGGACTAAATACGATAATTTTTTTTTAAATTGAATTCTTTATTGGTACAATTTATATACATCTCAATATCACATATAACATTGGGGAATTTGTACCAGTATATGACATGAGTTAATTCTCATTTTTACCCATATCCCTACCCACCTACACCTCCTCCCCCCCTTTATACATAGCAGCTCAGTTCGTGATAAATACAATAAATTTTAAAACTTGGGAGGTGGAGTTCATGTGTTCGGAAAAAGAATAAAAACTATGTTAATGATATTGTCTCAGGGAGTTGAGGTGAAGAAACTAGATAAAGAGCTGAGACGAGGGAAAGAGCCTAGACACCTATTAAATCAGAGCTGATAAAAGAACAAATAAAAGTAATGATTTAATAAATGAATGAAACCATAAAAGAAGATAACATAATCCCATGTTATTAGATAACTCAAAAACATATAAAATTTAAACCAACAAGGGGTCCAATGGGAACACAGATCAGATATTCCAATGAAACATTACATATATAACTCCCAAGTAACTTCTTTGCCAGAGAGTCTGAATCCTCACATCCCAGTAAGTTCTTGGATTCCTCTACCACAATACTGATGTTAACTCAGCCTCAGGACCTCTCCCAGGTTTTAGGCATTCTTACAGAATCTGTCTCACTCTGAGTTCTCGGGTTAGGAATCCCAGGGTGTGATGGTGGATTTGGCAGACAAGTTCACTGCCACTAAATTGTCCACTGAATCAGTTTTATTCCTATGGAATCAATTCAACAGCAGCTAATACATTACAGCAGTAACAGAACAACGTGTTACAGTAGTATCTATCAGTGCTAGTTAAGAAACAACGTAGCACAAGGCCTTGTTTTGAGTCTCCCTTTAGCGATAGGAACATGAGGCCAATGTGAGCATCCAGACCTGGGTAATACAGGTTGAAACTGGCCTCTCACAGCAGAAACTAAGTCTGTGATCACCAATCCCTGCCTCTCAGTGGGGATCCCCCAAGTGTGCACTCCAACTGCTGGCAGTCTCTTGTGACTATCTTTCCCTCACTCACTCTGGGAAATTGGCAGTGTGAAACAGCCAAGGGGCTCTTCTGGGACTGAGGTTCAAACAGCCCTTTCCTACAGTGATGTCTCTACTTCTCCTCTGCATCATGTGTCCTCAGATGCTTGTATTGCAGTCATTCACCAACTGTTGACTCTGGAGGGCTGCTTGGGAAACATTGTCTCATGTTTTTTTTCTGCTGTCTCCAAATGCATAAGATTCTCCTCATCCTGATGTAGCTCTCTGTACTCTGTGAGCAGAAAAGTTGTTAATTTCACTTTGTTTCCCAGCTAGCAGGTAGCCAGTTGCCGGATATGGTTCTGGTTGCAGTACTATGGTTTCTCCTCTGCAGCCTGGTCTATCCCTTCTGTATTACTTAATCCCATTTTCTTCTCCTCTTTCAGTTCCTTCATAATTCCTGTGTACCATTCTTTCATTTTGGTTCCCGTCCAAGCTACTGTTTTCCAAACTCTAGGCACCTTATTCTGGAGAAGCTTCACTGCTGGCACTCACTGATCCACAATTTTTCTGATATCATAACTTTTGTGTTTTTACTTATCAACTAAGAATACATGTAGTTTAATTTTATTAAAAAAAATAACAAGGAGGTCAGTGTAGTTGGAATAAAAAGAATGATAAGAAGGCAGGAGAGAACTGACATGGCCCAGACTGTGTAGGCTCACAGGGAGCCTGGTGAGGAGTTTGCTTTTTACTCCAAATTGAGATGGAAGTTACAGAAAGTTTTGAGCAGGGAAATACGTGGCATGATTCAGGATCTCTCTGATTGACTACTGCTGAAGAACAGACTCAAAGAAGCAAGAGTTTAAAGAAGGAGACTGATTCATTGGTTATTCTGTTCACCCAACAAGAGATGTCGGTAGTCTGAACCAAGTCTATAATTTTGGGAGTGGTAAAAAGTAGTCAGATTGGGCCGGGGATTTAGCTCAGTGGATCCAGCATCTGCGTTGCAAGCACAAGGTCCCCAGTTTCATCCCTGGTAACCACATACAACAATACTGGGCATGGTGACTCATGCCCACCAGCAATCAGTACCACATACCACAATGCCGGGCATGGTGGCTCACGCCTATAATCCCAGCACTCGGGAGGCAGAGGCAGGAGGATTGCTGTGTGTTCAACGCTTGCCTGGGCTACAGAGTGAGTTCAGGGCCAACCTGAATTACAAGTGAGACCATCTCAAAAAAAAAAAAAAAGGTCAGATTGTGGATACAGCTAGAGTTGAAAATCCCTGAAGGTTTGGGTATGGAGTGTCAATGGTCAACGAAACAGCTGAAGCAAACAGGACTGTAAGATTTTAGCAGAACAACTATTTCTTAAGAAAAATACCCAGGGGAGAGCAGGCATGGGCAGAGGAGGCCCCGTGATCTCAGTTCTGGATAGTCGATGTTCAAATGCTTATTGAACATTCTATTGTAGGTTTCAGGTAATCAGTTGGATACATAATTCTAAAGTTAAGGGGACAGACTGACCTTTAAGATACAGATTTAGGAATTGTCTGGTATAAATAGTTCATAAGGCCATGGGATATGATGACATGACTCAGAGAATGAATGTAGAAAAAATTAGAAAAAGAAAAGGACGAGAGAGGAGCTAATATCAAAAATAGCACTAAGAGTGGTCCACACATTTAAAGGTCAGATAGAAAAGGAGAGAACAAAGGAGACTGAGAAGACAAAACAAGTGAGGACTACTTTTCTATACCTTCCTTTTTCTCAAGCCCAGGTCTGAAGCCACTTTCTACAGTACTTTTACCTGAAGGCTTGGACAAAAATATTCGACCCCCTTTTTAAACTCCTTTATATCTTATTATTTTCCTTAGAAAATTGAGAAAAGTGGAGGTAAGCAAATCTGTAACTCAGCCATTTCTGAGCTCCATGAGATCAAGCCTCCCTTACTAATAAGGACCAGAAGTCTTTGCAATAATGCACATGTCACTTTTACAACTTTTATCACCTGTATCATGCACCATATTGTTCACTTAGTATATTTTATTTAAATAGGCTTTTAAAGATTGTTAGTCTTATACTAAACAATAATAACTGTGAGCTCATGGACTCAATGTGTTATATTTTTAAATACATGTTATAGAAAATACATAACAATTTATAAATAAATGTTCAGCTATGACTGACCTAAAAAGGTGTTGTTTTGTTTTGTTTTGTTTTGTTTTGTTTTGTTTAGACAAGGTCTGTCTTTGTAGTTCAGGCTGGCCCTGAGCTCACTCTGTAGCTCAGGCAAGCCTCGAACTCAGCAATCCTCCTGCTTCTGCTTCTTGAGTGCTGGGATTACAGGTGTGAGCCACCACGCCTGACCCACCTAAAAAGTTTTTATGTCAGAAAATAAAATTCATTCCACATGAAAACTCTAACATGAAACTCTAACACTTGATCCACCATATGGGTGCTTTTTATTTCCCCATTTGACAAATCTGTTCCATCTTCCTCTCCTCTCCTTCCTGCTCCAACTGGGCTTTATGACACTATTTTGTTCTTTATCTTTCCTCATTCCCCTCCTCATCCTCTTCCTGTTTTGTTTATCTCCTTTCTGTGGCTCTGGTCACCTCTCTTTTTCTTTCTTTGGTTTTATTGTCACTTCTCTTTCCTGCCCCATTAGGACCATCAAGAATAAAGTTTATCCTGCAGAAATGGAAGAGAAGCACTAAGCAAAGAAAATTTATGAGGAAGCCCATCAGCAGGGAAACATAGCTCCTCATGTAGGTGTTAGGTAAGACTCTAGCCAGTCTGAAATATGAGTAAGCCTTTTAAGCTGTATGATCAGGGGTGATATATGTTCTCTCTGGGCTTAAGTCTCTACTTTTATAAAGTGAGAATGATGACCTCAACATGGAGACCATGTGAGATAATGAATGGTGAAGACACAGTAGGTATTCAAAAGTAGGAGTTTATCTCTCCATTTTCACTTTTCTCTTGCTAGCAGGATGCAGCTGATTTATGAACTGGCACCTTCCAAGGTTAGATGCAAGAGGAATTTTTCAAACTCAACCTTGTTTTCTAAAATGAGTTCCATTCACCTGGGAGAAATGCACTGTATTATTTTAGTGATTCCTTCCAGTTTTCAAGAGCATTTTTATCCTACAGGAAAACTTTACATTTTGCTACTGCAAACTGTGTTAATGCATCCATACAAGCTCAGTACAAAACATGGGGTTTGGGGATATGAAGGTTATAGAGAGAGGAAAAAGCACTGTGTATAAATTGAAAACAAAATTTTTTTTTGAAAACAAAGCATTAGCTATCATTGGTTCTAGATTCAAAGTTTTACAAACATAGTTTTCGTATGGAACAGACACAGTTGACAGTTTCTCAGGCAGAGTGTTTAGAAGAAGGAACAAGAAAAGGAGACAGATTGATTAACAAATTCCAGGATAACTGTTGGCCAAGAACTGATATAAACTAAAAGTCTGGCCATGTCTACTGGGAGAAAGGTAAGGGTGACCACCACCACATCAAATAATAAGTCAACTAGTAGCTCCACTAATCCATAGGAAATCCCATTCCCTCCATACCCTTTTGCCTTCCTGCCCAGGAACAGGGAATCAGAGAAATTTCACATTTCCATCAGCTTGACAAAGGGCACAGAGGTGATTTAACTTTGTTCTATTAAGAGCTGCTGCACTGGCACTAAGATCAGTACCAGCTGGTACAAAGCTTGAGGCCTGGTCAATCGGTGAGAAGGCTGACTGTGGAGTATGAGAAAGGACAAACATCGCCTATATCCATATACCAGAGCTGAGGACCAGTCATCTGCACACACAGGAGGGCTGAAGTAAATGGGCAGCACTGGGACACAACATCATATTGACTTTCCATGAATAAGAACCTTTCCAATTCAGCTAAGGAAATCTCTTCATTATTTGCATCCTGTACTGACTGGAAGTTCTTTCTCAGTTCTGAAAAACAGACGGATGACTTGAACTGAAGCTATTTTAATGCCAATATTATTGCAGTATATGAAGGATGTCACACACTGATGTGATACTACATATTAAAATACAGTTTTCCCTCATTAAAAAGAAGAATTGTTGCTGGGCGTGGTGGCTCACGTCTGTAATCTCAGCACTCGGGAGGCAGAGTCAGGAGGATTGCTGAGTTCGAGGCTAATTTGGGCTACATAGTGAGCTCAGGGCCAGCCTGAACTACAAAGCGAGACCCTGTCTCAAAAAAAAGAATTGTTGGTGAAGGGTGTTGGTAAGTAAACTCATGACACCTAATTTAACAATGAAGAGGGCAAAGGAGTCAAAAAGATCAAATCTTTCTTTCTCCTGGAATCAGCACTGAAAATAGAAAAACGATGGAAAAGCAGGAAGTAGAGACTACCCTGAAGGGAACAGGCTCAGACCTGTGGGGCAGAGAGGCATCCTGGATACCAGGCTTGGGTCAAGTGTCACCCACAGAATGGTGAAGGTCAGACTGGCTACATAGAATCGCTACGTGAGCTTCAGGAACTCAGATTGCTGGACCCCACTCTCCTGGAGCCCGGCTGCTTACTTGGGGTGGACACTGGGAATCTGCATCTCTAGCCAACCTCAGGGGAACCCGAAAGACCAGCCAGGCCTGAGAACCACTGAGCCGACCCATACATCTCGCCTGAGAGTGGAATGGACAGGCACAGGGAAGAGCCCAGCTCATGCGGCCACCCTCACAGAGCTGTGTGGTATTGGAGGCCCTGGCTGGTTTGGCCCTGCCGACCAGAGAGGCAACTGGAGAGGCGCAGACATGCCTTCTGAACTCAAGTCCCAGCGCTGACACTCCAAATGCTGCGGCGACAGAACGAGCCTGTCGCGCTGCTTCTCTTTTCCCATCTGTAAACTACAGGACATGCCATCAAGGGCCCGGGAGCCTGGCTGGAATCTGCGAGCACTCGGCCCTCCAAGTCTGCCACAGAGCAAGGAACGCTAGATGAGGACACGAGAGTCAGCGTCACTTGCCACTCAGCCAGATCCAGCTAGGGCTGCAAATGCTCCGAGTAAGTGCTCTCACTTAGCCCCCAAACACTATCTGTCAGCTAAGAGCATTATCAGGCCTGACCTATAGAAGAG
>PVIC010053886.1:0-11702 GCA_004025085.1 Thryonomys swinderianus
TACAAAGCGAGACCCTGTCTCAAAAAAAAAAAAAAATACTAGAGGGCTACTTTAGAATAATAAACCAGAATTTAACATTATAAGGCAGGGGGCAAAGGGGACCGAGGTAGATGAATTGGTGAGTTCTGACACAGGTTAAAGGCGCAAGGCTGTTTGAGGCTGTGATTCCCAGCCATGAAAATTCACCTGGGGCCTCACCAGTATGGAGTACGGTCCTTGTGTCGCTGGATGATAGTGTACAGAGTCCTGGCGGGAAGGGAAGATAACAGGCTGTTCTTGGATGAGGAGGTGGACAGCTAATTCCCCGACTGCATTTTAATGACAGAAATCGCGTGCCTGTCAGCGACAGGCCTGCCCGGGAACATCAGCCCTCACGCGCTCTCGGACTAGCAGTGAGGCGGCGGTCATGGCCAGGCTCCCAGCCTCCAGCTCGCTCAGCTCTAAGCTGAACCCCAGGGCGAGTGCAGGAAGTTTGTCCTCCCCTGTACTGCACCGTCAGGGTGCAGTGCCCTTTCACGCAGTGAGCCAGGACAATAGCCCTGGGGACTTCAGCCACTGTGTACTTCTGATGTCCTACTTCTGTCCTGCTGTCAGACCATATGTGCAATTTCAGTCAGTTAGTAGCAACGCCTAGGGCACTGTGGGTTGGGAACCATCTGAAGAGGTGTTGTCTGCTCTCTCTTGAAAGCTGAGCCCAAGCTGGATCCGATGGATTGTATCTGTAATCCAAGCTCTCTGGGAGACTGAGACAGGAGGGTTGCAAGTTCAAGCCCAGTGTGAACAGCTAAGCAACTTAGAGAGACCCTGTTTCAAAGTAAGAAAAACAAATAGCTGACGATGTTGCTCAGTGCAGAGGCCCTGAGTTCATTCTCTGGTACCCCTTAGAGTGTGTGGACGTGCGCTCACACATATGCACGCGCGCGCGCACGCGCACACACACACACACACACACACACACACACACACACACACACACACACTCTGACCTCAGGTGCTCTCCAAGGAGCTCAAAATTCTTAAAGACGGAAGCTGAGGCCGAATGGAGCAGAGAAGTCCTGGCCACAGGATGTCTGCTTCTGCTGGAGGAAGCTGAGGAAAGCCTGTGGCGGAGCTGCTGCTGAGGCGGGTGGACGACGAGCTGTGTGGGTGGAGTCTCACCAGCCAGTGTTCACACGGAACTGAGGCTGTGGAAGGGATGGATTGAGTCTTCAAAGTGAATGTGTAGAGTGGTCTGTGTAAAAGAGAAATTAAAACTTATATTTCTATCTATGTTGTCCAAAAGTCTCTTTCACCACTATTTACTACAAGATCAGCACAGGCACCTCACTCAGCCCACACACCAGGTGTCCAGGTTTTGGCAGGAAGCAGGAGGTTCCACACCACGTGGAAGGGGCTGTGTGGCACTTGGCTGGTCCCGCTGCCCTCCTTCATGTAGAGCAGGAGATCTTGCAAATTTCCTATATCCCAGGCAGTGGACAAACAGATTATATTACCTGATTTTACCCATACTGTTCACACAAAGGGGTAGTGGGTTGAAAATATTCCTGCCCAAACTTTCCTAGATCGAAATAATTCGAATAGTGCAAGAGAAGCAAGTGGAGAAAGATGGCAGAGCTTACAAGTTCCTACATCCAAACTGAAATCCATTATGGTGATCGTCAGATGCGACAATAGGTCAACTAAGAAATTTGAATCTATAAGACGACTACTTGCAATATGAATTGACATGACTACATATTGCCCCTTGAGATATTAATTAATAATCATATAAATATGCCACCATAATAAGACACATAAATTATATAAACTTATACAGAAGGACATTTATAATTTTTTCAAGGATATTCCAAACTATGTAATATTTAGTTGTGCATTCTTGCAATACATTTGTACATACCACCACATGTAAGAATGTTTAGAGGGGGCCGGAGGGTTAGCTCAGTGGTTCCGGCGCCTGCCTCGCAAGCGCAAGGACCTGAGTTCGATCCCCGGTAACCACATATAACAATCAACACTGCATACTATAATGCCGGGCGTGGTGGCTCACGCCTGTCATCCCAGCACTGGGGAGGCAGAGACAGGAGGATTGCTGAGTTCGCGGCGGCTTGCCTGGGCACCATAGTGAGCTCAGGGCCAGCCTGAACTACAAAGCGAGACCCTGTCTCCAAAAAGCAAAAAAAAAAAAAAAAAAAAAAAAAAGAATGTTTAGAAATCTCTTTTGAGGCTCTTAATAGCAAGAGGCAAAGTGTCAGTCACTATCTTTGGAAAGAAAAGGTCTTGTATTTGACATGTGTAAAGTGGCAGAGTAGAAGATGTGGACACATACAAATACATTCTCTTGAAAGACCCACAGGAAACAATGTGGAGGATTTGAAAAAAGGGATTTAGAACACATGGCCTATTACAGAGGCTGGATACAGTTGCTAACTCTCTTTCACTTTCTATGCTGTATTTTTATGTTTGTTTGCTTTACTTTGTGGTGTGGGAATCGAACTCAGGACCATGAGCTCGCCAGGCAGGTGCAGCATTTGCAGTGCTTTTGGTGATAACATTCATGAAGAAATACTTCACACTTTCTGGATCTACTGAAAAAGGTATGTTCACAATCTTTACTGATCTCTTTAGTGAAGCATACTGTTCTGTTTGTGCACAAAAGTAATGACTGGTGGACTGGCTGTCCTGCCTGGCTGACACAGGAAACTCAGCCATCTCATCATCGCTTTATAAACTACAATAATAAAGTTGGAACTAGAAAAGCACAAACTCCCACAGGATCTCAGTATCATGGTTGACCTGAAGAAGAAAAATTTAAAAATACAATGGGATCTTGTGTTAGCCACTTTCCTCCCTGGGACACCACACCTGACATCCCCGCTTAACGGAAGAAAGGGTAATTTTAGTTCCCAGTTCCAGATGTTTTGGTTCATGGCTGCCAGGCTCACGGACACGGTGGAAGGGCCTTGGAAGAAGGCTGCTCATAGCATGGCGCCCAGGAAGCAGAGAGAGAGGGATGGACTCGTGGAGACGTACATCCTCCTCCAGCCTCCTCTCCCGTGACCCGACTGGAATCGGGCCCCTCCTCTTTACAGATCAGTTCTGGCAGCGCCTGTGGTGCAGGCCTTCCATAGACATGGGACTTTGAGAGGACATTTTAGATCTAAACCATAACAGATCTTTATAATACAGCATTTTGTAATGAAATGTGGACTGAGATGAGACTGAAAACGTTTTCTAGACCTCAAAAGTGTACTGATTATCTCAGGGCAAAGATCTTGACAGTTGTAGAATTTAAAGATGACTTTCTTTAATAAAAAGACAAGGGACTCCAAACTTGCTTACATCTGCTCTGGGGTCATAACCCTTTCAAATGTATCTAGTGCCTTCCTCCGTGTCCTCTCAGGTAAAGGTGATTTTTTTTTTTTTGTTGTTTCCGAATTTCTTTCTTTCTTTTTTTTTTTTTTTTGAGACAGGGTTTCACTTTGTAGTTCAGGCTGGTTCTGAGCTCACTATGCAGCCCAGGCAAGACTCAAACTCAGCAATCCTCCTGCCTCTGCCTCCCGAGTGCTGGGATGACAGGCATGAGCCACTAAGCCCGGCATTTGTGGTATGTGGTACTGATTGCTGGTGGGTGTGAGCCACCATGCCCAGTATTGTTGTATGTGGTTACTGGGGTTTGAACCAGGAACCTTGTGCTTGCTAGGCAGGTGCTGGAATCACTGAGCTAAATCTCTGACCCCAAGGTGATATTTTAATAATGAACTGAGAAGTAGTCAAGATTTAAAGGAATCATGTTAGGAGGAAAACACTTTGAAAAGTACCATTTGGACTATTTCCATTCATATGATTTTAATGCTGGCGTTACCTAGGCTGTCACTGTCATGAGCTGCAAAGTTTAGAAGCTTACTTTTAAGCTCCCCTTACAACTTCTCAATACACGATCTCAAGGTTTTTAAAAGGTCTTATTTGTTTAAAACATTTGCAAGGACAATTGATGAAAATTTCACTGAAAGTGTTAGCTTCATAGACAAAGAAGAGGTTCCTTGTGAAATATCACATTTGCAAAGTTGGTAGAAAGGATTTAAACAGCAAGAATTATGATTTAGTAAGTGCAGCCAAAGGGTTTTTCTATGCGGGCCTACTTATCTCTGTGGGATATCTTTCTATAAATAATAATGGCCAATAGAACCAAGTGTTGAGATTAATTGAATTTAGAAACATAGTTTCTAGTCATATAAAATATTAAACTAAGATTTATTAAAATTATTTTTAATCCTCTTGTTCTCATTAAGTATTGTGAATAATTTTTTTTCTTTTGAGACAGGGTCTCACTTTGTAGTTCAGGCTGGCCCTGAGCTCACTATGTAGCCCAGGCAAGCCTCAAACTCAGCAATCCTCCCGCCTTTTCCTCCTGAGTGCTGGGATTACAGGCATGAGCCACCACGCCTGGCATTGTGGTACATAGTACTGATTGCTGGTGGGTGTGAGTCATCACACCCCATATTATTGTATGTGGTTACTGGGGATTAAACCAGGGACCCTGCGCTTGCTAGGCAAGTGCTGGAATCACTGAGCTAAATCTCCAGCCCTATTGTGAACAATTTTTAAGTGAACTATAAGTACTGGGATTCCAGGTATGTGGCAGCCCAGGAATTTAGTTAGGACCTGCTGCTGTGGAGCGCCCTGGGTTGAAAATGAAGTTCCAGAGTGATTAACAGGGTGGGGGTGGTTAAAACCACGGGAGTGGCAGAGATTCCCAGAATGGGCCGGTAGCGTCAGGAATTAGCGAGCGAGCTGGCGCAGTGGGATCTCAGAAGGGGACAAAGCCAGGTCTTGGAGGCTGAGAAGCCACCGGAGCCCAGGTTGCCAGTGGTAAGAGAAGGAGGGAGAGAGAAGCACGGGGGTGGTGGTGCCAACTTTGGAAACCGGCTACTCCAGGCGCTCCAGGCAGGAGGGCGTGGTCAGCAGGGAAGAGGTGAGCGGGTGACGGGTGGCGAGAGGCACCACTGGGTTTGGCAGCCGGGAGGTCATCCAGGACTTTGAGCGGCCGGCACAGGAGCCGGGCAGCGGAGGTAGGAGAGCGGGTGCGTGTGCTGGGAGGGACGGGAAGGTGATCCGAGGGACCAGACGGACACCTGGGAGGAAACGGATGCTGCAGGTCGGCGCGCCACGGGAATCAGTCACCTGGGAGGGCCGAGAGCCCAGCCTCCCGCCCAGGAAAGGCCCCGGGGGGAGGGCAGCGGGGCCGGGCCCGGCGGGCGGCCCCGAGCGAGGCGCAGGGAGCCCGGCTGGCATCTGACCCCGGGCTGCGGCGCGGGCCCCGCGGAGCGCTTCCGGCCGGGCACAGGGCCGTAGCCGCACCGGGCGCCCTCAGGTTTCGTGTGGGCAGCCAGCCGAGCGGGCGCTTCAGGTGCTCGGTCGGGCCCGCCCCGCGCCCCGCGCCCCGCGCCCCGCGCCCCACACCCCGCCGCCCCCGCCGCGCTCGCAGCGCCCAGTGGGGCCGCGCCGGGTGGGAGCTCCGAGGCGGCCCGGGCTCGGGAGGGGCCCCGCCGCACTGCGCCCTCGCCCGGCTCTGCCCGGCCTGCGAGCGCCGCCTGGCCCCGTGGGCGTCGGTCTCCGGCGGCTCCCCGGCCCCACAGCTGCCGGGCGCGGCATGGCCCTGTCCTCGGAGCCCGGTGAGTGCGCGCGTCCCGGGGCGGCCGGGTCCCCAGGGCCGCAGTCAAAGCCCGACTCAGCCTCCGGGCGCAGGGAGGTTGGGGTCCCACCCGGCCTCACCCGGCTCTCCCCTCGCTGTGGCCCTGCCGGTCTCCTTGCTGGGCTGGGCTCCGGTGCCCCCAGGTGAGCCCCCAGCATCCTAGTTTTCTGGCTGCCTAAATTAGATTCGCAAGATTTAGGGAAATTAAGGTAGCTGGGACCTGCTAACCTCTTAATTGCTTGGATGAGTGTGTAGGTGCTGTGGATGTGGACGCTGAGAGGACTTCAACTTGGGGGCCAGGATGGACAGGCTGATGGGCGGAGAGTCGTCTGAAGCCTTTTGGGTTTTACTGGCTCAGGGAGCTGTGCAGCCCTGTGCGCTGGGAGTGTGCGTTCTGCCCTCCGACTTCCTGGTAGCTGTTTTGCCAGCAGAGCTGCAAGTGGCTGGACTAGTCTGGCAGAGGCCTAAACTGAGAGGCCCTGCTTGCTAAATAGTGTCCTGTCCCAGAACTGTAGGTGCCTGGAAGATTTTTGATGACAGATAAGCCGAGGAGCTGGGTGAGAACTGGCACCTTTGGGAGGGATTTCAGCATAGTCCTCAGCCCTTGTTGGCTATCTTCAAGCATGGAGTAACCACCAATTGGCCATCTTCAGAGAAAAGCTGATCTCAGCTGGAAGCTTGGAGGAGAAGTTTCTCCTCGGGCTGCGAAGTGTCAGCGTGGGGAGGTAGGAGAGCTGCTGAGCCAGGCAGACCAGGCCTCTGTCAGCTCCTGCCTCTTGGAGTGTTGACAGCAGGTCGGGCTGGTTGGCGTTGCCCTGGCTACTACTCTGGCCGCACCTCCGAGGGGGCCGGCCTGCTCTGAAGGTAACAGCAGAGTACTGGCCGCCCCAGGAACGACGCCTCCTCCGTGTGTTGCTGGGAGAGTCTTGACCTCTGCCCCATCCTTAGCTCCCTCTCACCTCTTCAAAGGCCGCGGAGGTGATGAGACCTCACACCTGCGTTAAGTTCTTTGAGGTACGAGGTTTGTGTTTCTTGCGCTTTCAGTTGTGGAACTGCTCTTCACACGGTCACTAAACCAACCCCAGATTGTGATAATGTCATGAGCAGGTAAAAAGTAGTGATAAGATGAAGCAGGGAGATCATTTTTTCTCCTAAAGCAACTCATTGGTCTTCATGGATTTTCTATCAAGTATATTAATTTCTTGTTTTTTCCTACATGCTGGCTGTACATCTAGGGCAAGAAGCAATGGCTTCTGTCTTTTGATATATACTGTGAAGAACTAACTAGCACATAGGAAGGTGGACTCCTGGCTGGAATCCTGGCTGTGCAGTCACCAAGTAGCATTCATGGAGGACAGGCTGTTTCTCTTCCTGATCTGGCTTTAGATTTAACACTGACTTTCTTCTTCTGGCTTTAGATTTAACATTGACTTTCTTTCTTCTTCTCAATGTTGAATAAAAGGATTCTGTGTCTAGCAGAAATTTCATGATCCTTTTCTACCCACTGTAATATTCTCTTCTACCCAATATAATAATAATAATGACAAAGATAATAATGTTAACAGTTAATTTGTATGAAATACGTACTCTTGCTGGACCTGACATTGTATGCTTGTAATTCCAGCACTCCAGAGGCTGGGGCAGGAAGATTGCTGTGAGTTTGAGGCCAGCCTGGGCTGTGCTGTAAGTTCGAAACCAATCTGAATGGCATAGCAAGACCTGTGTCAAAAACAAGTAGCAACAACAACACAAAACCAAAACCAAATAAAACAAAACACAATTAAGACCTTAAAGCATAAGTACTCTGATCCTGGTAATAGTCAACACATTTTACATACATGCTCTACTTTGTCATGGTAACCCACGAGGTTGGTATTTTTATTACCTTTTCATTTTTAACAGGGAGTAAAACTGAGCCACAAAGATTTAGTAATTTGCCCAAGGTCATACGACTAAGTGATCTAGTGGGAGGCAAACCCTGTAAGTTGGCTTGAGTATGTGCTTCACCATATGCTGGACTGATTCTTGAGATTGCCATAGGGTGACCTTTTACTCAGTTCGTTCATTCATTCATTGGTTGTTTATGGAATCATTTATGCAACAAATATGTGCTGAGTACCTGCTGTATACCAGGCAAGGGGATACAGCTGTGCATGAGACAGGCAAGGGCTGTTATGGAGGTGCTATTTAGCAGGTGAAGTCCCTTTGCCCAACTCCATGGGTTAATCACACACATCTCAACAACAAGAAGGGAAACAGACCCCTGAAAGCCCATACGCTGGGTCTGGAGAGGAGAGCGCTATCTTTCCCAGTGGGACTAATTTGATTCCAGCCTTTCCTGTCCTTTAGGAGCATGTACGAGACAGCAATAAGGGTAATCTGGTCCCCTGTGCAAGAGATGCAGCCCTGGGTTTGGTTATCATAGATGGTACTGATGTTCCTTCAGTAGGAAAATAAGGCTTTGAGCTTGGGCTCAGTGCTGTCTGGTTCAGGGGCATTTCTAGGCTGCAAGGAACAGCGACGTGTTAGGCTCAGGGTGGAATCATGAGGCCCGAGCAGAGCTTGCCCTGGTGAGATAGAGACCTACTTTGCTCCCGACTTGCCTCTGTTCTGGAGGGTGTGCCATCCCGTTGGCTCCCGCAGGACCCCTGGCCACTGCTGCAGTCTGTGTTGTCTGAGAATGGCGGCTGCTGGTGGCCGTGTGGGCCAGGTGGAGAATGGGCCCAGAAGGCTGCGTTCCTCGCCTTGAAAAGTGTTTCTCATGGCCCATGGCACAGGACATTAATAGTCCTATGGGGCAGCAGTGGTGGGACAGTCAGACCAGGGCACGGGGCTCACCAGAGTGAGCATCTTTCTTAGTGCAGGTGTTGAATCTGCTTAGAGAAACTGTGCATGAATTCCATAAGGGACTGGAATACAGTCTTTGTCAGGCCTTCTGGTGCTCAGGATCTCAGTAACGTTGCAGAATAAAATTACCTGACATTGGCCTGTTTCCATTATTATCCCCCTATACCTTTCCCTCCCCCAGATACCAGCAGAACTCATTTGCCCGCCTCCCTTCTGCCAGAACAATTTTTCCTTGTGCTGTAAGCCTGTTTAATTGTTGTATGAACACACATTACCCTCGTAGTTTACTTGTAGCCTGCTGGTCACACTATTTATGAAACAGCTGGGCGGACAGGTAGGTCGTAATCTGTGGGCAGTCGAAGCTCAGCAGCAGCCCGGGATCAGGTGTCAGCCTGTCACCCACCCGCTCTGTGTTCACTGGAGTTACTGTGGGCTCAGAAGGACACAGCCTCTCCATTGGACATGAGGTGGTGAATCAGGTCCAAGTCAGCGAGCCTTCCTGGTGAGCAGCTGACCCATCCTCTCTGGGCTCTTCTCCTCAGGATTTCAACAGCATCACAGAAATAGCTGTTTTGCTCATGGTTATTTCCCAGACCCAAACAATTTGTTGAAGTCACTAGGAGGCTGCGTGTCTCCTCAGAGTCTGTCCCTTCTCCTAGAGGGCAGCTGGGGAGGGACAGAGCTGTGTGCCTGTGAGGCTGTTTTCATCTGTCCGTTCGGCTTGGCTTGTGTGGGTCACTTGAGGCGGGCTTCGCCTTCCCCAGGAGAGCGGCAGAGGCTGCGCAGAGCTGGAGGCCCATGTGCGCGTGAGCGAGAGCATGAGCGGCAGTAAGAAGGGGAGGGGTGGGTGGGCTTGGGGGGGCCGGCTCTGTGTGAGTGTCTGCTGGAGCTTGTGGGGTTGCCCTGCCACCGTGAGGTGCCGCTTCCTACAGGGCAGAGCGGAGGGGGGAGGGGCTGTCCCTGTGCTCGCTGTGTCTGTATCAGCGCTGTCCCCTCCCCCTGAGACTCTGTCCTCTTCTGGGCAAGGAGGAGGCAGCTCATGGTCCTTCCTTCTTTTAGAGGGGGAGGGGAGGGCATCTGGGCGCTGAGCCCCCTGCCCCATCCTGGGTGCCCTCAGGAGGTTTGAGGTCTGAGAGGAGGCAAGGCCAGCTGTGCTATAGACAGATCTCCTTGGTGAGATGAGCCTGGGGTGGGCTCAGAACTGAACTAGCAAAGGTGATATTAATGCCCTTTCAGGAGGAGCCTGGCACTGGGGGAGGGGATGGCTTATCTCTTGTCGTTGCCCAAGACATCTGAGGCAGCTACTTCTTTCATTTATTCTGACGAGGGTGGAAGCAAGGCTGCCACTCACTTCAGGACATCACAGGCTTTTTGCCTCTGAGAACCAACTTTACCTGGGGCCTTTAGAATCTTGGAAAATTTTCCACTTGCATTTCATATTCAGGGAAGAATTTCCAGCCCAGACTTTTTCTGCTCCCAGATATGCAAAGCAGAGACCTCCTGCCCTAGCTGCGCAGGCAGGCCCCAGCTAGCTGCACTTACCTGACTCAGCTCAGCGCCCGGGGCAGCGCACAGCACCTGGTCAAGCTGGCATCCACAGGAGCAGCCATGGAGACTTCAGGCTCAGGTCTGTGTTGTGGGTTCTGTCAGTCAGCATCTGGCAAGACCAGGAAGCATCTCGACTCATACAGAAGGGGATTGTGGTGGTGTGGAGCTTCTTTCCTTAAAGGGCTGCAGTGCCACGCCGAGTTACCGTGTGTTGGAATCGGCAGCAGTTTAGAGCTAACTGATGTTTCTTCACGCTCAGTGTGGGACGTTGTATGTCATGGAGAGATAAGCTGTATTGCTCGCTGACTGATGCTGGTGAATTCATAGTTAAGCCTCGTTAACCTGCTGGCTTCAGTTGACAAACAGTTGCGAGGCAGATGTGATCAGGCAGCTGGAGCTGAGCCATGCCTGGGCATCTGCCGAGGAGGCTGTGCTTGGCAGGCCTGGCTGGCAGGTGTCTGGAGTTCTGAGAGGGGAAACAAGCCCTGGAGAGTAGGGCTGGGCAGGTGGGAGCTGTCTGCCTAGAGGTCCGGGGGCAGCAGATATCTGGCTGGCTCTGAGGCCTACCTGGGTTGCCCTCAGTCCATATCTCAGGCTTCCCCAGTCATTAAAACATTGGAAGGAGTTCTGCTTGTGAGTCACATTAGCCCTGAAAAGAAGAGTGTTCTAGAGGGAGATGCCGCTCCATGGTCCTAGAGTCCTTGTGAAGCTGGATTGAGGGGCCGTGAAATACAGCATCTCCCGGCAGCAGACCACAGGCTTTGTTCACCAGCAACGGGTTTTGACATCTCATGGGCCCAGTGAGAGAAAAATTTATTGAAGCTGCATAAGCTTAGGAAAAAGAAGAAAGTATGTTTGATAGACGTGAGAAAGCTAAAAAACACTTTCGAGAAGAAAATGGCGGGCTCTGGTGTAAGCACCTCAGAGAAGAAAGACCCCGAAAATGCCCACTGCTGAGGGGCTGGGAAGGCTGTGTAGGGGGGAGGGCACAGGAAGGTGGTGGTGGTCGCTCCTGTGTAGGTGAGGCGCTTAGGCAGAGAATGTCTCTCTGGCTCACTCCCTTTGAGCTGAGAGGGTCCTGACTGCCACTGTCTGGTAGAACAGCAGTGGCAAACCTATGGCACCCATGTCGGAGCAGGCTCTTAGTCATCAACAAATGCTCTAAAAGACTCCTATCACTGGGCTACAATGAGGAGTTTAATTTGTTTTTATTATTTTAATCTTTTTATGAGGTTTTACATCTATTCATTTTCTTCCTCTGTGTCGACATTATAACAGCATTAATTATCAAAATAAGACACCCTCACCTACAGACCTCCCTGCCAACTGGTCATTTTGAATGTGTCTTTCTTGTCTGTGAGGATAATAGGTATTTTCATACATATAATCAAAATGTGACTATAGTTTTTTAAATTAAATTCTTTATTGGTACAATTTATATACATCTCAAAATCACATATAACATTGGGAAATTTGTACCAGTATATGCCACAAGTTAATTCTCATTTTTACCCATATCCCTACCCACTCCCCCCTCCTCCCCCCTTTATACATGCTTTTTTATTTTCTTTCTGTATCATATTTATTCCTTCCCCTCATCACATTCCCACACCAA
>PVIC010053887.1:0-11706 GCA_004025085.1 Thryonomys swinderianus
AGGGTTAGTTCTGCCCTAGGCTAAGGCAGAAGGATGTTGAGTTCAAGGCCAGTTTGAGTTTAATAATTTCATTCAAAAGCTGATTTATGACCTCCTAGAGTTACACACAGTTTCATTTCCGTTCAGTATCTAAACCGTGTAAAGTATACTATAACATTGTTATTTTGTCATGGAAATGGCTTTTCCATGACACAAAAGTACATTTAACTTAAGATGCCATCAACTACAAGAATAATGAATGTGAAAAAAGCCAATGACTGTTAAAGCTTATCTAGATTTCTGAGACAATATGAAATGTGAACTTTAGAATCAGTGAGATATAATAAATACTAAATTTTGAGGAACCAAATGTAGAAGCAGGATATTGAATACTTACTGCACTTTAAATTTTTGTACTTTCAGGTAGGGATGTAGCTCAGTGTTTGCGTGCTACCTTGCATGTGCAAAACCCTAAGGTTGATCTTCAGTATGTGAATGTGTGCATGTACACACACACACACACACACACACACACACACATCTATTCCTGCTTTGTGATTTCTGCTATCTTGATTACTCTATTTTTGACTTGATTCAGGCAAATGAAATCTCAACCAAAATCTTGGGATTACAGGCATTCACTACTGTTATGTTAGTAATAAAAACAACCCTAAACATGATGCAGATATTAAGAAATACAATTTAAAACCCACGGAAAGGAAACTTTTAAGATAAATTTGGATATCGAAAGCCATTTTTAAGAAGAGAATTGTGCCCTTTAAGAAATATATAATAGTTTGAACATTAGCTTTTATTAAGTATTCGAGATTATCTAGATTTTAAAGGTTGCTAGAAGTTGGTTTAATATCTTTTAATTCCCTCCTTGATAAGTGGGTCAAGTGTACAGGTTTGGTTTGTACAGTGAGTCAAGTGTACAGGTTTTGTTTTGAATATGGGCCTTGCTAAATTGCCCAAGCTGATTTTGAACTCGTGAGCTCAAGTGACCCTCCAGTTTCAACCTCCAAGTTACCTGGGACTGGAGGTCTCACCACACCAGCCAGATTAAATTTTTGCTATTTCCATCTTACATTTCATCATTTTGTCATTTTGAGAATTGTATTTTAGCTAGTTTGGGAGGATATGGGCTTAGATGCTCACAAAAGACTCATCAGTTGGAGCCAAACTGCACTGCTTGAAAGCAGCACTTGAATGGCAGGGAGTTTATGTTTTCTTGACTCTGTTCATGTAGATTTTCTCCTCTCTACTGATTTTGTGTTTTGTTTCTGGTTCAGGGATAGGCCATAAATTCATACTGGTAGTGAGCAAGATGGAGACTATATGTTTATTAGGGTTCACTTGATGACTGTCAGTTATTTAAGTCAGTTATCATTTCAGTAAGTAATGAGGACCTAGTTGGTTCCTTTTTTGTGTTTTGACATCCTTAATAAGGAAATTTTGCTTTCTGGGAAGGTCAGGTCTTTGATGAGATTTGGACTCTGGTGATTTTATTTTTGGCTTATGGTTGAAATCATAGACTTGAAACTCAGATGTGTCTGAATGTTTGTAATGAGAAAAGCTTGCCCCCTTATTGCTATCTATGACATGTTTCCCTGTGATCTACAATACACATTAATTAATCTCACAGTAATGAACTCTGATCTTGTTTGTAGAGATAAATATGCTAGAAAGAGTAATTCCCAAATTAACAAAGATTTTAAAAAATAATCTTTAATTCAAGCTAGGCCTGCTAGTAAAAGCCTATTATTTCAGCACTCCAGAAGACTGAGGAAGGAAGATTTTAAATTTCAACTCAGCCTGGGTAACATAGTGGATTAGTGAGACCCTGTTTTAAAATTTTTTAAGTCTTGAGAAGTAGCTCAGTGTGAAGGCCCTGGGTCCAATCCCTAGTACCACACACACAAAACAAAACAAAACAAAAAACACCTAAGCTATATTTTAAAGAAAATCACTCCTATAGAAACTAGCTCAAATACATCTTAAAAATTCAGAATTGTATTATGAAGATGAATCTTGAACAATTCAGATAGGTGTGGTAATTTTGATAACCAGAATTTACTCAACATTTTCTTTGCTTTAATCACACTGTTAAATACAATTATCAATACAGTGTATAAATGAGTATTCATGCCACCCCCCAAATTCCTAAAATTCAGTCCCCCAGAGTCATGGTATTTGGAAATGATACCTGTAGGAAGTTATTAGGTCATGAAAATAGAGCCCTCAGGAACAGGATTTGGGCCCTAAGAAGAGGCTAAAGACCTAGTATACTTTTCTTTGTGATAGGTAAGGATACTGCCAGAGATGGACCTACAAGATGACCTTTACCAGAACCAAAGTATGCTGGCATTGTCATCTCAGAATTCCAGCCTTCAGAACTGTGAGGAGTAAGTAGATTTTTTTTTGTTGTTTTTGTTTTTTTGCTACTGGGGATTGAACTCAGAACCTTGTGCTTGTGAGGCAGGTGCTGGTACTACTAAGTTAAATCCCCAGCCCAAGGAGTAAGTTTATATAAATGATAAGCCATTCACTTTATGGCATTTTGTTATAGCAGCTCAGACTAAGATACATAGTACCATTCCTAATAGCATTTTTGTTGTTGTTGCTGGGAATTGATCTCAAGGCTCTGTGCTAAGCATGTATTCTGGCACTGAGCAAAACCTCCAGCCTTAAAAGTACTCTTAAAATAATTAGATTTTTTAAATTGAGAGACTGTTTAATTTGCTAAAATTTTCACAGTGCTTTATTGATCAAACTAACCCAACTTCTATATAAAGTTCAAATTTTTGAAAGCTATAATTGAGTGATGGGATTATAGGCACACACAACTGCATTTGTCTTTTCCTTAATCCAAAGGAATTTAAATTGAAATATAAATTGATGGTGGTAGTTTCCTTAAATATAGATCAAAATTGTGATAAATATGCTAGATCTCATAAAAAGCTATGCTTTCCATAGGAGACAGGAGGCCTTTGCTTCTACTCTGTCTCCCCTTGTTCAAGTGTGCAAGAGCTTTTGGTGCAAGGCATAGAGAAGGATTTAATAAGCTGGGGGACAAGGCAGCCTCCATGTTATTGCATCTCCTTGGCTTTTTCAGCTCCTTTCTATCCTTGTGGAAACCAAAGCAGGTGTGACCTCCTACTTTGGGGCCCCACATCTGCATATGCCTTTTAGATGGACACTCCAGTTTTCTGATTGAGGGGTTACTCTTCTGACTGTTCATCTGGATTGAGGAAAGGAAGGGGTGGTGCTTTATGCCTTCAGCAGGGGGAGTTTGGAGAAGCAGCTTATCTCTTAAAAAAAATTTTTAAAAAGCTCTTAAATTTTAAAGGTCCATTTTACCCTTTTGGTTATAGAACCATCAAAAGGTAAGGAACTAAACAAAAAAAGGTAAGGAACTAAGAAATCAGTTTGGCTCCCTTGAGCCTACCTACCTTCCAGGTACCAAACGGCTCTACACAGTCCATTTATGTTTGTAGTGGTCAAGTGGGTATATAAATATGCCATAGTTCAGTCTTATTCTATTGCGAGATCAAAGAATCAGAGAAACCCAAACTGTAAACGGAGAAAAAAAAATGAAACATGACAGATGGTAAGAAAAGATCGGATCTCATGGATTTCTCAGTATCGACTATTTAAAGAGTTTTACCTCTTTTATCTTTCAGCAAATTGTTTCTGTTTTCACATTTAGATCCATTTTGATTTTAGTTCAGTACATGGTGAAATATACAGTATGGGTCTTCACTTAATCTTCTTCATATGGATATCCAATTTTCCCAGAACCATTTGTGAAAGAGGCTGTCTTTCCTCTAGTGTACTTCTTTGGCTCCTCTGTCAAAGATCAAATAGCTGAATGTGTCTGAGGTTGTTTCTCTTTCCTCTGTTCTGCTATATTGAAACACATGCTTGTTTGGGTTATTCGGGGTGTCCTCTGTTCCATATGAATTTTAGGACTGTTTTCTCTAGATTTGTTAGAAATGATGGTATTTTGATTTGGATTGTGTTAAATCTGTATATCAGACATAGGTGTAGGCAAAAACTTTCTGAAGAGGACCTCAGTGGGGTTAACATATAGAAAGAATCAACAAATGGGATTTTTTTTTTTTTTTTTTTTTTTAGACAGGGTCTCGCTTTGCAGTTCAGGCTGGCCCTGAGCTCACTATGTAGCTTAGGCAAGCCTCAAACTCAACAAATGGGATTTTTATCAATTTAAAAAACTTCCACACAGCAAAGGAAGCCAAAAGAGTGAAGAGACAATCTACAGAATGTGAAAAAATGTTTTGCCAGCTATTCTTCAGACAGGAGAAATATTTAGAAAATATGAAGAATTTAGCTTGGCATGGTGGAACATGACTATAATCTAAGCACTTTGGAGGCAGAGGCCAGAGGGTTGCCATGAGTTCAAGGCCAGCCTGGCTACACAGTGAGTTCAAGGCCAGTCTGAACCACATAGTAAGACATTGTCTCAAAACAGAAACAAAACCAAAAGCAAAAAAACCCAAAAAACCAAAACTCTAAGAACCCCAAATTTAGACTTCCCAGAATAAAAGACCCAACCAAAAAATAGACAACTGCCATGAACAAACACTCCTCCAAAGAAGTACAAATGATGAATAAGTACATTAAATAATGGTCAATATCACTGGTCATTAGAGAAATACAAATTAAAACTACATTGAGATGCTATCTTATCCCAAAAAGAATGGCTATCATAAAATAATCAAATAACAAGTGCTGGTGAAGATGTGAAGAAAAAGTAACACTTCTACATTTTTGGTGGGAATGTAAACTAGTAAAAGCAATATGGAAAATCAATGTGGATATATCTCAAAAAACTAATAATTCCATTTGACCTGGTTATTCTCCTTCCAGGCATTTTCTTAAAAAAGTTAAAATCATATTACAAAGATACATACATACCTGTGTTTATAGCAGCACAAAGTTATAATAGTTGGATCTTGGAAACAGTGTGTATGATCCATTGACGAATGGATAGAGAAAATATGGTATTTGCACATGAGAATACTATTCTTTTATAAACTTCAGGCATTCATAGGCAACCTGAGAGCATAAAGTAAGTCAGAAATAGAAGCTTAAATACTGCATGATTTCTGTTATATGAGGAACTCAAAATATATACATTATATATAAATAAAAAGCAAAATAGAAGATGAATAGGAAGTAGAGAGTTGAAGTAATTCTCCATCTATTCTGTTGTTTCAAAAATATTTTAAAGTATATGCTAATATATTTCCTTTGTACTAGTTGTTTTGATAATTGAAAAGAAAATTTTAGGGCTGGAAATTTAGCTCATTGGTGGTGCTGCCTGCCTTATAAGTCAAAAAAAAGGTTGTTTGTTCCTTGGTACTACAAATTTTGTCCTATTATTTCTTTGCTTCTTATTTGTAAGAGACAGTTCTTTTTTGTTTTGGTACCTCAAACTTGGAACCTTGTGTTTTTATGTAGGCATCAGAACTACTGAGCTAAATCCCTAGCTCAGTTCTTTTTTTTTTAAATCTATGATTTTACTCACAATAACATTTTAGCCATTCTTTTAAGATCATGATTCACAGTATACAAACTGTTATTATTCTTTTTAATAGAATTTTGTTTTTTATAGAATGACTTTTATATTTTATTAAAATCTATTTGTATTCATTAAAAAAAGATTGATTATTGCATGTGTATAGTGGCATGTATCTGATGCAAGCTTTCAAGTTCAAGGCAAGCCTGGGCTACACAGTGAGTTAAAAAGGCCAAACTGCATTATGTATTAAGCACACAATTCAATGAACAAAACAGACAAAATGGAAAAAAACCACTAATTATTCTGGTCATAGTTCCTTTGTATAAGTGAATCTATCCCTGCCCTTCAGATCCAAAAGGAACTCAGTATATTTATAAAACACTGTTCTCTTTCTTAAAGTAGCTTAAAATAATTTCCTTATTTAATTTACTTAAAATAATTTCTTGTAATTAAAATGTAACTGACGAGTTATATAATTGCTTAATACTAAGGATGTTAATATTCTCATCCTATTTATATCATGTCTAGAAGCTTTATGTTGGTAAATTTTTGGATCTTTGTAGTATTACAAGTTCAAAACCGCATTTGAAATATATGTAATCTCCTTATAATTTCTATGTAATACTCAAAAAGTACACACTTTGAAATATATATTTTACCAAATCTTTAGTTGTGTCATTAAAGTTCCAATATTGAGCACTGAAAGTCATGTAAATGCTGTTTTTGTAAAAGATTTGATTATTTTAGTAATTAAGTGTGATATGACAAATATTTAGTCTATGTCCCAAGTTCCTAGCATTGAACTCCTAAAATCCTTTGAATTTCCTGATTGAAGCATCATCTTTTCTTTTCCATCTTTTATGAGACAAGGTCTTGCTATGTAGATCAGACTGGCTTTGAACTCGTAGTGATCCTCTTGTCTCAGCTGGGATTACAAGTATGTGCCATCACACCCGGCCTGAAGCATTTTGTCAAAAACACTTGAGTTTATGCTAACGAGGTATCTTATGATGAAACCCCTACATAGCTACAGGATAGAAATGATCACCATATTACTGGTGTGATAATGTGTACTGAATTGTGCATATACCTCTTTCTCCTGTTTCTGTGTGAAAGAGGATAGCTTCAGGATGGGGCTGATCACATTAAGACTAATTAATTATTATAATTTTATGGAGTGAATTGGGCATACTTTTCCCCCAACAAATTCATAAATGGAAACTCTTAACAGCCAGAATGAAGGAATTTAAAGATAGAATCTTTATGGAGTTAAGGTCACAGAGTAGGGCCCAAATCTCCCTGGGCTGGTATCTTTATGTATCTGTTAGTGCATACTAGAGAAACAGATTTAATGCAAGCTATAAATGTAAGAATTTAGATTGGCTTACAGTGGCTGCCCACGGAGTCACATGTGGAAGAGTAGAAAAGGGCTATCTGTGCACTGGGGATCCAAAAGATCCAGTTGAAGGCCTACAGCTCGGTTTAGGGTCTAGTGCAAGTTGGTATGAGGAGGCCCAAGGATATTCTAGGCACGAATGCATGAAAAGCCAGAAGAGGATGTTCAAGTTGGAAGTGAAACCTGGAGCGTTCCAAAAAAAAACAAAAACAAAACAAAACAAAAAAACAAAAAACGAGTGATCCTTCCTTCTTTGGTTCCCTTTTATACATTCTGGTAATGATCTCCCCAGAGTAGGTCTTCTACGCCCAGAACTATGGCAAGCCAATCTAGCTGAGCACTTGGTTATTCAAGTTGACATAATCAACCATCACATTTTATAAGAAGAAAGATACCTGAACTCCTCCAGCCCCACTCTTGCTTGCAAGAAAAGGACATGTGAGGACAGCAAAAAGATGGAATTCTGCAGCCAGGAAGAGTGTTCAACAGGAAACAACCTTAAGAAAACCTGGATCTCTAAAGGCACCTTGATCTAGTGTCCAGAACTGTGAGAAAATGCATTTCTATTTATCCTGCCTAGTCTACGGTATTTTTGTATGGCAGTTCTGAGAGGCTAAATACAGGTGAAAACTTTAATTTATCCTCTCAGGATGAGAGGTAGAACAGACACTCAATGGGACCCATGGAACTTCCCGGTTAGGGAACACCTCAAGTCCTGGGATATGGTGTGCTGAGAGACTGACAGCCGCCATGTGCACAAGACCCTGCCTTTTTCTTCTCTTCTACTGCTATTCCTAAATTGTAACTTCTGTAATACACAGTGTGTTTCCCTGAGCTCTGTGAACCATTCTAGCAAATTGGGAAAACTGAGGCAGATTCATGGGAATTCCTGAGTTTGCCATGCCAGGTGGGTAGGCTGGGTCACAGGACTCAGGATTGGCTCTAAAGTGAAGGCAGACTTCTGAGACAACCTAGCACTGGGTCTTATTAGGACAGAATCGAAGTGCAAGTCATATACTTTATGTCAAAGGATGAACAAACAAAAGTAGTGTTAGAAAATGTAATAATAATTTTGTACTATTTGGTATTTTGAGTTACAAAGAATCATTAAATTCACAAATTTTGGTTCTTATATTTCATATTTATATTTTATGATTTCTTTAAATAGTAGCTATAATAAAGGAGCAGATCACTTTTTTTTTTTGAGACAGGGTCTTGCTTTGTAGTTCAGGCTGGCCCTGAGCTCACTACGTAGCTCAGGCAACCCTTAACTCACAGCAATCCTCCTGCTTCTGCCTTTCCTGTGTTTGCAGGCATGAGCCACCATGTCAGGCATTGTGGTTTGTGGTACTGACTGCTGGTGGCTGTGAGTCACCACACCTGATATTGTTGGATCAAACTCAGGACCTTGCATTTGCTAGGTAGGCATCAGAACCACTGAGCTAAATCTCTAGCTAGGAGCAGATAACTTTATGTAGTTCAAAATCAAAACATAATCTGCTTCCCATAGGAGAAAATACATGAAGGAAATACATGTATTTCCTGGAAAAACTAGGCGGAAACACACTATTAAACAATGCAGATAATTTTATTTAAGATACTTTTCAGAATGGGATGCACATAAGATTATTTACAATAGACCAAAAGTTACCAGAAACTAACAGTCATATAAAAATTTAAGGCAAGCTTTAGGACTTGAAATAAGACACATGAGATATGGGCTCAGTGGTAAGATTTTCAAGACGTTCTTTACTGTATACAATTAAAAGACAATTCATTCCAAATTTTAAATTAAGTTCCTTTAATATAGTAATATCATTATGTCTACAAAGTCTTTGGCAAGTCATTTGATAGTATCCAAATTTTACATTTTTTCCAATATAAATTTTGGAATACTCTCTGAATTCTTGATAAGTTAACTTTTCTGCCATTGGAAACATCAAAATTCTAAGATATTTGCACATTTTAAGATACACTAAAAATTATTTTTCTAGGTTAGTATCATTAAAGGATAGTGATACTAAGGATAACATACTTTTAATGAAACCAAATCTATTAAAAAAAGGCAAATCACTGAGTTAAACAAAAGTACAAACTACTATTAAAATCAAATTGCATAGATTTATAGAAGCATAGATACTTTCACTGGAAAAATTTTAAAGCCCTTTCTTTTTTCTAAAGCCCAAATAGTTGATTATATGCTAGCTTTTCAAGATTACATGTTTTGCAATTTGTACCATAATCTCTTAACTTTTATATTTGGCAATATGTTCACGTGCTATAATAAGCCTTTGAATTTGTGCAGTACCTTCATAAATCTGCAAGAAAAAATAAAGGAAGGTTAAATGTCTAGAGTACATAGATACCTTGATGTATTTAATAGTTTGGATAACAGTCTGTTGTCCATTGTAATATCAACCTGAGGCAAACCATATATAGAGTTTGTAGCCTAGAATCTGAAACCTGTAAAAATAGTTTAATTATAAAAAGGATACTTTATCAAAATTTGAGGAACAATCTTTACATCAAAAAGGCCATTTATCCTTTAAAAATCTGGGGGAAAATGAATATATAATGTTTTGAAAAATTTATCCAATGTTTTTGAACTATTCTTTCTTAGTTGTCACCTTAGCCCTGGCTTTCTTTTTTATTTTTTCCCTCCTGCAGCCTTAGAAACAAGTTATTAAAAAAGTATTCTTTTCCTTTCTTCCACTTCGCTCTTTGCTCCATTTCTTTTGGTGTTTTAGACAGTGTTGTATACTGTAGTGCAGGAAGTTCTCAAACATATGATCCTTCTGCCTCAGCCTCTTTACTGCTGGCATTACAGGCACTGTAATAGTACCACCACTGTGCTATTTTTTTTTTACTACATTTCTTTTATCTAAGTTTTTCTAGCCACTACTTTAATTTAGAAGTCATATATCATCATCTATTCACGTTGGCTTTAACTCTAAATATGATTTCAATTAACTGAAGATTTGCCAGGCAACATTCAAAACAAAATAATTTCAAGTGGTATGCATACTTTTTGGAGAGCAAAATATGGGCTATGATTAGCTAATAATATGTTAAACTCGACAGTTGATCCAGACATATTATGTCTGTACCTCTGCTTTGTAAACTAGTCTCTATTAAGACCTAAGCTTAGTAAAAAGTAACATTTTTAAAATTGTTCTGAGACAGGGCTGGCCTGGTAATTCTCCTGTTTCACCAACCTCTCTAGTACTGGGATGATTATAGGTGTGCACCACCACACCTGGCAAAAATAGTGCCATGTGCCATGTGCCAAAAACTGGCTCATAGTCATCTATGATAGTCATTTACTATTCTAGCAGCATAAAATCCCTAAATGGTCAGAAGTCTACTGTCATTTGTGAACATGATATCTCCTAACAAACAAAGGTCCATTTTAAGCTTACCTGATAGATCTTGGCATCTCTCATTAGTTTTTCTACTGGATATTCTGAATTAAATCCATAGCCGCCAAAAATCTGCACAGCATCAGAAGCTAACTGATTTGCAATGTCTCCAGCAAATGCCTTTGCAATAGAGGCATAAAAGGTATTACGGTGACCAGTATCAACTTCCCAAGCTGCTCTCTGGTAACTTAATCTGGCTAGTTCAACTTTCATTGCCATTTCCGCCAACATAAATGACACTCCTTGGTGCTAGAGTTAAAAAGAAACAGATTAAGGATATTTAATGACAGAACTTAGAAGTTTGTTCTTTTAGGACTGTTTTTTTAACTTTTTATTTTGAACAAATTTTAGATTTGCAGGGCTGGAGATTTAGCTCAGTGGTTCCAGTTCCTGCCTACCAAGCGCAAAGTCCCTGGTTCAATCCCAGGTAACCACGTATAACAATACTGGGTGTGGGGACTCACGCCCACCCACAATTAGTACCTCACACCACAGTGCCAGGCATGGTGGCTCAAACCTGTAATCCCAGCACTCAGGGGAGGCAGAGGCAGGAGGATTGCTGAGTTCGAGGCTTGCCTGGGCTGCACAGTGAGCTCTGGGCCAGCATGAACTACAAAGCGAGACTGTCTCAAAAAAAAAAAAAAAAAAAAAGATTTGCAGAAAAGTTACAACCAGCTTTCTCTAAAGTTAAGAAATTACACAACCACAGTACAATAATCAAGGACAGGGTATTCCTACTGGTAAATTTTATCAGCTAAACCACAGACCTTATACTCAAATTTGGCCAACGTTTTTACTAATGTCCTTTTGATTCCAAGATCATACATTGAATTCACTCATTTCTTCATAGACTCTCCCAGGGTCTCCTCAGTCTTCTCTTGTTTTTCATGCCCTTTGCCCCTTTAAAGAATATTAATTGACCATCTTTTGTAGAAAGTCTCTCAATTTGGGTTTATCTAACTTTTTTTGTATTGGGAATGTGATTAGGCACTTTGAGGACAAATATAAAAATGTGTCCTTCTGGTGTCTGCTGGGACTTCTTAAAAAATGGCAGTGCATTAGATACTGATAGGATGTTTCCTATCCTCCAGAGCTGTGCTGGTGAACATACTGGAGCAGGCTGTTTGTAACTGAAAACTCTAGAAGTTCTGCCATCATTATTCTAGAAGCTTATCATTAAATAGGATACATAAACACTTCCGGTAAGAAAGGATAAATGTGCATAACATACAGTTAAAGTGTTACAGAATGGAAATATGTTTACCATATATTAGTTTAAGAAATTTTCCACAATGCCGGACGTGGTGGCTCACGCCTGTAATCCCAGCACTCGGGAGGCAGAGACAGGAGGATTGCTGAGTTCGCGG